>PVJO010001244.1:0-181589 GCA_004026905.1 Hystrix cristata | reverse complement strand
ACATTCACTGCACTGCGCCCTGCGGCTGCGTGGGAGGCCGGCGCGGCCCCGCGAGCATCAAGTGAGGTCCGGCTGTATAGTACAGATGGCTGGCGGTGCACGGCGCAGGGGACATCGCGGGAAGTGACCCTGGAGGTGGCCCAAAGGTGAGCAGGTCCGCTAGGCAGAGCAGGAGACAGGAATGCTGGCAGCAGGTGCAGATGCTAATGCAGACGGTGAACGGTCAGTTTACAGGGGACAGGCTGAGCTGGGGCTGCTGGGGGGCAGCGAGAGAGGAGCCCCTGGGTTTGCAGAGCTCACATGACACGTAGCACACAGGTATGTATAGCCGGCATGTTACATGCAGGGCAGGGAAAAGCTCTGAAATATGGCTGTCACGATGAAGCTTCAAAAGACACTCCAGTCAGCCAAAGAGCGACCCCGGAAGTGTCCATGCACCGGTCCTCAGGACCCATGCATGGGGCCCTATACAGAAGAGATTTTGTATGTGCCTAAATTAAGGATCTTCCTTTTATCCGCCCATCCCCACCCCCCGGTACTGGGGACTGAACCCAGGACCTTCACAATGAGCTACATCCCCAAACCCTTTTTTTATGTTTGCTTTTTTTTTTTTTTAATTTTGAGACAGAGTCTCGCTAAGTCACTACATTGGCCAGGCTGCCTCAGCCTCCCAGGCCTTCTGCCTGAGCCTCCCAGGGCGTTGGGATTGCAGGTGTGCACTAAATTAAGGTTCATGAGATGGGGCAGAATACCAGATTATCTGTGTTGTACCTAAATGTGATCACCAAAGTCCGCACTTGTGGGAGGCAGAGGGAGAGTAAGTGTGGAAGAGGAGCCAGTGAGGGCTGCAGGGCACAGCCATACGTGACCAGGGCACAGCCAGTCACACGCGACCAATGCTGGCAGCCACCAGAAGCTCCTGGAAAAGGCAAAGATTGGATTCTCCCCTGGAACATCTGGCAGGGACCAGCCCCACAGACTCCATGCTTTTAGCTCCAGAAGACTCGTTTTTGATTTCAGGCCTCCAGAACTTTAGGTGAATAAACATGTTGTTTTAAGGTACCAAATCCATGATAATCACACAAATTTGTGAAAACACACTCTCTTATCTTGCCACACAGTGTCAGCCATGAAACAACTCACTTTGAGAGGAATTACATCAAAGTCATGCATGATTACTTTAGCTAAGTAAATATGGAATGGGGAGAAAAATCTTACCAAGACTTTCTATAAGTAAAGCGCAAAATCAATCGGAATCACATGAAAAATAATTAACCAATTCCGATTAGAAATATAACAAGTTGGCGTGATCCCAGCACTGTGGGAGGCTGAGGCAGAAGGATCACAAGGGTCCCAAGTTTGAGCCCAGCCTGGAAAATTTAGTGACTCAGTAAGACCCTGCCTCAACAATAATAGTAATAATAACAACAACGACAAAGGTTGGGAAGTAGTTCAGCGCGGGGGTGGCGGTGGAGAGCGGAGGGCTGTAGGCTGTGTGGGGGGAATCCCCAACCTTCTCTGCTGCAGCCCCTACTCCGCCTCACGAACTCCTGCTGGCTCAGCCCAGCAGGAAGCCAGTGGACCCAAGAGAGCAGGACGTAAATAGCCTCGTGGGTCAGTCCCCCGGAGTGCAGGGCAGAGCAGAGAGAAACTGAGGGTCAGCAGACACAACCACTGACTGGCGCTTTCCAGCGTGCAGTGCTGGGTCTGTAGGCCTCTTCCAACAGAGAGACTCCCATCATGGAGGAGGGAGAGGCACAGGGCAGAAGGACAGGGGGACGAACACAGGCCAGGGAGGAACCATGAACCAATGTCCTGGGCCAATGTGGGCTCCTGCCCATACCCCACTGACACAGCCTGGATACCTCCTCTGTCATGTGCGTCCTGCATGTTGCCCCAGAGCCCCTCCACCCACCAGTGCTGTCAGCTCAGACCCTCCCGGCCATCGCACCCCTTAACCCTGGGGCTCGAGGCTGCTAAGGCCGCCATGGCACAAGCTGAATGTGGTTTTCACTCTGAGAGGGTCCCCCTGCCCCCGCACCAAATGTGTGCTGTCTGTTTCCACCTCATCTGTCCAACTCTCCAGCACCAGCTGGGGTCCCACAGCTCAATCCTGGCACCAACTTCCAGGAATTAGCACAGACACGGTAGCTCTGAAGGGTTCAACCACACAAGACAGCCCTCAGGTAGACGGCAGCTGTACAAAAAACACCAGGGGTTCCCGTGACCCTCCTCAGGTTCAACAGTTTGCCAGCTTGGCTTACAGAACTCAGGAAAACAGGGCATTTGCATTCACCGGTTTACTGCAAAGGACACAAAAGAAGGAACTAGAAAATTATCTAGAAGGGTCCCAAGCACAGGAACTTCTGTGCCCACAGAGTTGGGGCGCTGCCTTCCCCATACCAGAATGTGCTGGTGCCTAGAGGCTCTCGGCCTTCCCCATACCAGAATGTGCTGGTGCCTAGAGGCTCTCGAGCCCCGCAGGTCCCTAGAGAGGCACCCAGAGGTGCCTCAACTCAATCTCCAGCCCCTCTACCTTCCCCAGGGGTGCAGGGTGGGGCTGAAAGGTCCAACCCTCTAATCCTGCTTTGGTCTTTCCGACCAGCCCCATCCCGAAGCCAGCTAAGGCCTTTCAACATCAGACATCTCATTAGCATACAAAACACTCTTATCACAATGGAGATTGCAAGGATTCTAGAAGCCAGGGCCAGGAACCTGTAGAGACAAAATATTTATTTTTCATTATACCAAGTTCTCCCTCATTTAACACTTTGTCATGGGCTGAACTGTATCCCACCCCACCAGATTCCCAAGAAGTCCTAACCTCCAGGACTTCAGAAGGTGCCTGTATCTGGGGACAGTCTTCAAAGAGGTGATTAAGTTGCAATGAAGTCATTAAGGTGTCCCCTAATCCAACAGGACTGGTGTTTTCAAAAGAAGAGATTAGGACAAAGGGAGGAGTGGAGGAAAGGTCATGTGAAGGGACAGGGCAAAGACAGCCCACTCCCAGACGTCTTGTTTCCAGAACAGCCAGAAAATAAACTGTGATCTTGGCTACAGCAGCCCTAGAAAACTAAGAGAGATCTTCCCGGCAGCTGTGATCATCTCCACTTTACGGTCAGGGAACTCAAGGCTTAGAGAGGTTAAACGGTATGCCCAAGGTCACACACAGATGCCCAAGGTCACTCTGCAGTAAGCTGTGGATTCTGCTTTTTCCTACCGGATTCTGCAGGCTTCTTGGGCGCCTCTTCCTCATGCACTCAGACCATTCATACTCCCACCAGGCCAGCCCCCATGGGGCAGTGGAGGAGGGCAAAATGTCCAAAGCTGGAGTTAGACACTGGACCCTCTCGCATGGAAGACTCTCCCGTGTCTGAACCCCATGCCCCTTCTGAATCACGGTGAGGATCGTGAAGATTCAGTGACCGGGCAGCCTGGACACAGTGCACCCTCTGGGGACAGAGTGCACCCTCTGGGGACACGGTGCACCCTCTGGGGACAAACAGCTCCTGGGGGCATTCCCAGCTCCCCCTGGGCCCTGGCTTGTGCCTCAGGTGGTCCATTTGAGGAGCAGGAGATAGTCACTACAGGCCAGGTGACTTTACAGCTGAAGAAACTGAGGCCTGGGGTGGCAAACTGGGTGGACAAAGGGGAATAATTTTCTCAGGGCCCCAGAGTTGGAGCTTTTAAAAGGTGGGATTCAAATCCGGGTCTGACATCAAAGCTTCTGGCTCTTCCAGAAAGCCAGCAATTCACTCTGCACAGTCTGTCCCAGAGCCCATGGTGTGGCTCCTGCAGGGCACCCCTGTACTGACCCCAGCTGCTGGCTGCTGGCCGACCCCGAGTTTCCCAGAAACCTCTGCTGCTGGAGGGGAGGAGGTCGGCACCAATCCAGACCTGCTCGCTGGGTTCCAACCAGCACCGGATATAGATGCTGTTTGCCCAGAGGGGTAAGCAATAATTTCTTCATTTATTCCTGGCTCCTGGAGATTTGCCTCTCTCTGGGGAAATTACTTTGGGGCCACAGTGAAATTTCTGTGACAGCTAATAAAGAAATGTGTCTGTTGCTGGAACCAGAGCCTGGAGCCCTGAACTCCTGGTGGGAGGTGCGGGTTGTACTTTCTTCTCTCAGTTACCAGATCAGGCAGAAAGGTAAAAGGAGGTGTGGGCTCGCTCCCAGCTCAGGGACCTCTTGTGAATGCTTCCTCTGGCTTCGCCATCTGCAGATACAGAGCCTGGCAGAGAGGACTGAGGGGTCTTCAGCCTTCAACCTGGCAATCTGAGCGGGATGTGTAGACCAAGGCTGGGTAGGGGCAAGACTCAGAGCCCTGGATTCAGCCTGGGCTCATGGCAGCTGCCACGTCGGGGCTCCAGTTCTGGCTCTGCCATGTGACCTCAGGAGACGTCAGCTCTCCACGACTCAGTTTCCCCATCTGCCATATTGGATAACAACAGGACCATCTCCTAGCATTCCCTGGCGGTTCTAGAATTTGTAACTAGGAAAAGCATGGGAGGACGGCAATCCAACTGTAGGGCAGTGAGGTGGCAAGCATGGGGCCCTGTTTTTACTCGCTGGGATGTTGTGGGGTGGCCCTGGGGAAGGCGCCCCCAGCCTCCACAGGTCCCTGGGCCTGCCACTGAGAAATGGATCGATCACACACCGTGCTTGTCACACAGTTAGCTTGGAATGTGCTGACTGCCACTTGTGCATTAGTGACAATAGGGCATCACTTGCCCTGGATGACTTCACAGAATAATGGGGAAGCCCAGATATACAGCATCACAGTGTTTGGGGACATCACGGAAAGCTGGTTTAATGTTGCCTGGGCATCCAGAGTGGACCGCACAGAGTTGGTAACATTTTAATGCGGCACAAAGGGTGCCCCTGGGCTCACCGGGAGGAGCCGGTAGTGACGAGGGTCAGCACGAGGTAAAAGGAAGGAGGCGCATCCGAAGCCCCCAACTCAGGTGCCTGCATCGAGCTGTGGTGCTGCATGGAGAGACGGGCAGGAAAAGATCAGGAGGCCACCGCACCACTCCAGACAGAGGTGCCGGCCAGGACACCGAGAAGGCAGGGGGTGCGGAGAGTGGGTGAGACGCACGAGAGCCCACGTGGCACAGGGAGGTCGAGGAGGCTGGGGGTGGGTGGAGGGGGCAGGGGAGGAGAAGGCTGCAGCGGGTGGGGCCCTGGTGCTTCGAGAGTGCACCAGCTACAAACCTCCCAGAGACACCCTGATGGCTTCCTCTAAAATGCACCATAATCAAGGACTCACCAGCCTGGCTCTGAGCGAAATGCCAGGGTGGTGGATGAGCGGCTGTTTGTCTTACAGGGTAACTGCGTGTCCCCAGTGGCTAAGGCTAATTGTGTAGCTCCAGGCTACGCCCCCTCGTTGAAGAGAGAGGCCAGGAACCCAGAGATGTTCAATCCCTGAGCTAACAGCTGACACGACTTGGTGCTCATGGTGTGAAGACAGCCAAGCTCCTGGCACGCTTCAATTCATCCAACCCTGGTGATAAAAAAAAAACCCGGAAGGAATAAAAAAATCCCGATGATAAAAACCATTTCACAAAAGAAGAGACTCAGGGTCAGAGAGGTTTTGCCTCTGGGTCAAGACTGCACTGTGGCAGAGCGTTTAGGGCCAGGGCCGGTCTGTCCCGCGTGGTCAGAAGAGCACTTCCAGAGCCTCGTCTTGTGACTTCTGGCTCCCTGACATCATCAGGCTGTTAAACGGCAGAATAGGGACTCGAACTCAGGACCTTCTGACTACGAAGCAATATCGTCAACATCCCACCCGCCATCTGCCTCAGTGACCTTTATCCAGGCCCTGGTGGGCGGCGGGGGCGGCATGCGTCTTGTGTCTGCAGGAAGTGAGCACTAGGACTCATGAAAGCAACCCTGACGCTGTGCACTGTATTGTTAAGGGAATCGTGACACGAAAAAGAGTCTGTACGTGTTCAGTTCAGATGCAGTCTTCCCCCTGGACATTTTTGATCTGCAGTTGGTTGACTCTACAGATGGAGGGCTGCAGACTCGAAGGGCTGGCCGTCTCCATCTTCTGACTTTCTGATAACCTGGGTGAGGCTGCAGGTGAGGAACGAAGGCTGGAGCCAGGGAGCAGAGACCACTCGGGGTCTCAGCCTCACACTCTAGTCCCCAGCTGATGAGCAGATGTACAGCAGACGAAGAGACAGGACCAAGGGGCAAGAGTCCTGGCAGCTACCTGACTGTGCCCAGTGAGACTCTGTATGCTGGGCCCCAGTTGCTGCCTGCTTGGGGGCATGTGGGACCTACTCAGCACCTGAATGCGGACCCTGACTCACTAGGTCTCGGAGTCCGGGCCCTGAGGAGGCCCCGTTCACCTGGATCTGCACACCTTCCCCTCAGCCGGCTCCTCTGTGCCCATCCCCCTGTCTCCCTTGGTCCCTGTTCTACTTTCCTCCCGATTTTTGTCAGCCACAACACAGAGTTCGGGAAGCTAAGCCGGTCCTGGAGGCGCTGGAGATGGTATTGCAGCCCAAGAGGAGCCCTGGCAGGAGGTAGGCTGGTGGGGTCGGCCCCCACTGAGCTGAGTTTCCTGTGCCTGGGGAAGGGACCTGGTGCAAATACTTGGCATGGGCTGAGGTGCCTGACTGCCGCAGTAAATAAACTTGAGGTGTAGGAAGGGCCGCTGGTTAGGTCTCAAAACAATCTCAGCTGGCGTGTCTTCATGCCCTGGAAGAGGATCACAGGCCAGCGACATGCAAGGGAAGGCTGCAGCACCATCTGTGCCCCGAGTCCTGCTGCTGCAGTTCAGATAAGGAACAAAGGGATTAAGCGTGAAGATGAAGGCAGCACCTAGAGCAGTTTAAGACAGTGGGGCCCTTGGACAAACAGTCCTGCTTTCCTTTTAAAATAAAACAGAGCTCAGCTCTAGCCTCCTCCTCAAGTTACTGTGTTAAGAGTTAAAAGACGCTCGAGTTTCCCTGGCAGGAATGTACAAATGCCAAACACCTGGAGCGGGAAAGGTAGACGCCATCGTTTTGTTTATTTAATTCGCTATCTGAATATCTGGGCAAGAAAAGCATGCATAAATGAGCTTTCCAATATAATCTGAGGTCCGGGGAAATAAATAGTTTTCCCTGTAGGTACGCAGTTGATCGAAGTATCTGATCTGTGTTTATGTACACGTGTGCTATGGAGACCACAGAGGGTGCAACATACAACTTCCAGGCTGGTTCCTTACCCACAAATATCTTTAAATTCCTTCTGTGTCCGTATTTGTAAATATTTTATGTAAACCAGATGGATTTCTAGAACATGTGCAGTGGAATCTGGTTTTGTTTTTTAACAACATGTACTATAAAATGCTTAGGAAAATGATCTGTGCATTTGAAAGGGAAGAAAAAAAGGAAAGGAAAAGATTTCTGGGTCTACTTCTGAAACGGCAGAGAACCCAGAACCATGTTGTTGGAAATGGTGGTACCAAGAGTGTCTGCTCAGAATTGGCCCTTGATCCCGACGTGATGCCTCGGAGCAGCGGCCCCCAGCGTGGCCGCACAGTCTAATCACCCAGGGAGATTTGACAACTGGGAGCTAGGTCTCCCCTCTACCAATTACACCAGTAGCTCTGGGTGAGACTTGGGCATGTCGGGAGCCTGTAAAACTCCCCAGGTGTTCCCGGTGCACACCCTGGTTTAAAAAGTTAAAGCGGTGGCTCTCCCTACTACTACTCCATGCCCAGGTTGTACCCCAGAGCACCGACGCCGGAAGCCAGCAGTGTCCAAAGCTCTCTGCGGTTCTCACTGTCGACTTCAGGCCTCGTTAGATGCGTCTTTAGTCCCGGCTCTTTCTCTCTGTCTACTGTGGCCACAGCTTTACTCCAGGCCCCAGACTTCTCCCTTTGGCCTTTGCCTCTCCTCTCTCTCGCTCCCAGTTACCCGACGCCACCCCAAAGCTTGAGGCATCTTCTGAAAAGCAAGATCTCATCACCTCTCTCCTTTGCTCAATTCCTTCAGCAGAGCCACTGCTAGGAATGCGAACTAGGCGCT
This sequence comes from Hystrix cristata, assembly GCA_004026905.1. Taxonomy (NCBI): domain Eukaryota; kingdom Metazoa; phylum Chordata; class Mammalia; order Rodentia; family Hystricidae; genus Hystrix; species Hystrix cristata. The sequence goes on along the minus strand of PVJO010001244.1, from coordinate 173,561 downwards.
GCCAATTTGAAGTCAGCTTGCAGTTTCTTGCAGAATTAAATGTGTATTTTTCAAGCAGTGCAGCAATTCTACCCCTAGGATCTTCCCAGGAGAAATGCAAACACACATCTACACAAAGACTCCTATGCAAATGTTCAGAGAAGCATCATTCTCAATAGTCACAACCTGGGACTCATCAGCGTCTATTGGCGGGCAAGCAGACGGGCTGTGGCACAGCTGGTCTCTCCACGGCCACTAGGCGCTAGGACACGATGAACTCAGGAAGAGGATGCTGACTGAGAGAAGCCAGACACAGGAGAACAGGGACTGAGTAAGTCCACGTGTCTGAAATTTCTAGAGAGGACAGATATTAAGGGACGAAAAGCAAAGCGGGGGCTGCCTGGGGCTGGAGATAGGACTGGGGCTTGACGGGAAATGGCCCGAGGGAGATTCTGAGGGGTAACAGGAGCGTTCCCAGCCAGAGCATGGTTGCACCACCACATGCATTTAGTAAAAATCATGGAACCGTACTCACAGCAGATGAACTTTCCCTTACAGAAATCACACTTCAAATAGAGCTGGTATGAAACCCGAATTTCCCCCGGCAAATAGAAGAGTGAGCAAGCGTCCTGCCTGGCACGTGACGCACCCCACCATAGGGCCTTCCAGGACCATGTCCCGATCCCCAGCCCCAGGACTCTCCCCTCCCCAAGTCCACAGGTGGCCCCCTCTCTGATTCACCTCATTACCACCACCAGCCTCACCGCTGCAGGCTCCTCGTCCTTCAACACTCATGCAAATACGATTTCCTCCGGAAATCTGTGTGCGTCTCAAAACATCATTATTTGCTTACATATCCATCTCATCCATGAGCAAGCACTTGAAAAACCCGCCCAATGGGCTGTGAAATCAGCTCTGTGTGCCACCACCGGTGTTTAAAAAAATGAAAGAGTAGAAAAGAGAATATACAGCATGTAGTAATGTATTGTTTCACGAAACGATTGTTTTACTTTCCTATGTGCACGTGCAGGTGGTCCCCAGCTGACACTGCTTCCAGTATGAAAGAAACACACATTCAGCAGAAGCCACACTCTGACTGTGAGTTGGGTCTCTTCCAGGGCTGCAGACGTGTGGCTGATCCTCAGTGGGGACACCAGGTTGAGGCGAGAAGGACGGCTCCCGGTCAGCCCATGATCACACGGGGACGCCCTGCCACAGGGCTGTCTTGCTGCACTAGGCTGTTTGGTAGGTTGGGGGATTGAATGCATTTTTGACTTATAATATCATGTTTTTTACTTATGATGGGCTCACTGGGATGCTACCCTATCATAGTTCGAGGGGCATTTGTATTTGTTTGGGCAGAGGGCTGCATATTTCTTACTACGGTTTTAGGTTTAAGATGTCTGAGAAACACTTCATCAGAGGGGCCTTTGCCGTGTCCCTGTCTCCCCGTGGTCAGCACAGGCTTCGGGAAGTGACCCCGTCGTGAGTCTTAATGCTCAGTGAAAGAGTGCTTTTGTGTACAAGGGAAACCCCCTGCAACTATAATGTAAGCCTGTTTGCGTTTTAGACCCCTCTCCCACGCGCAACATGTGCAGCTGGGGAAAACACAGTTGTTTGTTAGCTGACAGACCACACCCTTCCACAGTTAGACCAGCAGCAGACTCCAGTGAAGTTCAAATGATTGCTCTAAATCTTAGTTGTGCGGATAAATGTACAAATGAATTTTTAAATTTAAGACACCATAAAAATAAAAATGTAATGAAGACAATTCCAGTGCAAAACTGTAGATGGGACTGACTCACAGGAGGAGATGTAAATTGCACGGTCCGCTGCCAAGTGAGAACGTGGGGACCCTGGTTTGAAGACGATGAAGAATTCTGAGATGGCGACAGCAGAACCCTCTGAGTGTTGTCAGCCTGGACCCCAAACCGCAGGAGATTGAGGAGATGAGGGCAGGGCTGGGGTTACGGGCGTCACCTTAGCGAGTCTTAGCGGGTGAGACACAGCAGGGCCCGTGTCAGCCCTGATTAGAGAAACAGGGATTTAAAGCTGCTTTGAAAACAGATGGGACGGCTAATACTGCGCACCTCTAATGCTCGGCGCGGGGCCGACAGAGCCCGCGTCGGCCCGACCGACCGCAGGTTCCGTTTGCTTGTCTGCGGCTTCAGCCTCATGCACCACATGCCGGGTCTCAGGAGCCACCGACCCAGCCTGGCGCCAGTGAGGGAGGAAACCTAGGCTGTCTCATGGCCCCAAATCACCAAGGGTATCGAGGAAGAAGTGTGGGCCTCAGAGCTTGAGCGTGCCTGAGCTGGGGTTCTCTGGCTCACGCCTCGGTTTCCCTGCCCCGAATCCCCCCCACCTATTGGCCTGACCCTCTGGCACATCCAGCTGAGTCACAGCAGGGGCCAAGCCCCAAAGCCCGGACAATCCCCAAGTCTGGCGCCGCGTCCTCCTCCCCTTCACCAAGGTCAAATGATGAGACAAGAGGCCCGCTCTCTCTTCCTCTTTGTCTTGTGACACCAGGTATGGGGGGGCAGGAGGGCGACCTCAGGACCTCAGGCACAAAACTGCTGCCAGGTTCTTCCTGCCAGTCGTTCCATGAAGAAAATTGCCTTTGACTTATTTAAACAAACGGATTTGGCAAACTGAGATGGGAACATTTCTTAAGATCACCCACGTGACTTCAAATGTTATCATTTAAATTATGCAGAGCTTCTTTGGAGCCACGTTTTACTCCTAAGCACGTCCAAAGCAATTTCCCAGAGCGAAGGCCTCCTGAATCCACAACTCTGGGCCCGAGCGCCTGCCGGGAGAGCTGGGTGCAGGCCGCACTGGGGCGCACCAGCTTGCTTCTCGCTGACTCGAGGAACCACGAGCCTCCAAAGGAACCTTCCGAACCCATTGTCTGTGTTTTAAGGGAGCAGAAGCTGTTCTTTAAACAGACGGCATGTGCGGACGTGCGGGCAGTCGAGAACAAGAGTGGCAAACAACACACAGGAAGCCCCCTCGTCACCCCTCAGCCTCTCCTGGAGAAGGGTCTCTGTCCCCCGGAGGCTCCGCACAACCCAGCCTCACTGCTTTTCTGTCCCGTCTCTACCTTCCGAGCGGAGAAGGAGCCAACACCGTGGCCTCCTCGGCACAGCCGTGCCGAGACGTCCAGCACCCCAGGCTGCCTCTCTGTTTCCTTTTAGTTGCTGGGCTCTGGCAGATTCAAAGCAGCTTGTGCGTCTGTGTGGTCTCGGCGGAGCTGTGTCTGTGTCACCGCGTTCTCTGGGCCTGTGTGGCCCGAGGTCCTAAGCTGGAGGAAGCGTGTGTGCGTGTCCTCGCCCTGACCCACCTACAGCGTTTTCCTGAAACCCATTAAAGTCACAGAAGCGGTGGCCATGTGCAAACAGTTACCATGTGCCATTTGGTTCAAGACAGCAAATGAACCCCACGCTCGAAGTGAGTTGGGACTTGAGCGCCTTGGGGACTCTTCCAAACCGTAATCAAACCGCCCCCAATCTGCAAGGTGACTGGGCCTCCCTCTGCTTCGATTCTGGCTCGACCTTCACAGATCAAATCCAGTAAGCCAATTCTCCTCTCGCCACCCCTCCTCCTCCTCCTTCACATACAATTCGATGAGTTTTCAAACAGGCCGCGATTCCTGTCATTGCCATTACTTACAAGATAAAGGACAAGTCCAACACCCACCCCAAGATCCTCCGGGTGATTTCTTTGCAGCCAGACATCTCTCTACCCCTAATTCCCACTGACCATTTAACTGTTCTCTCTCCCTACGGAAGGGAACCATGTCACGTGAGACCTTGTGACGCAGGCTTCTTTTTCTAGACACACCGTATTTAAGACTCACCCCGGGTTGTTGCACATGTTAATAGTTTATTCCTTTCGGTGTTGAATTACATTCCATAACATGAATACTCAACTGTGGTTTATGCGTTCACTCACTGAGAGGTGTGTGCTGTTTTTCCAGTTTGGGTGATTTATGCTTTATTGCAGCTGCGATTTGCAAATTTTTTTTTGCAGTACAGTATATTGTTTGTCTCCTCGCTCTATTTAGAACAAACTTTGGATTAATTCAACTTATCAGTTTTTTTAATGAATTATATTTCACGCTCTCCAGGTTATGAGGAGTTTCTCCTAAGGATTTTTCTCAGAGTTTTATAGTTTTACATTTGATATTTCTATCTGATTCATCTTGAGTTAATATTTGAATATGGTGTAAGGTTTTTTTTCAGGTGAGAGAGTGCAGTAGGCCTTTTGTAGACACCTTCTATCTGTTTAGTGAATTTTTTTTTATCACAAAGATGTGTTCAATTTTGTGAAACCACCCCCCCATCAGTGAAGATGACTGCGTGGTTCCTTCTACTCTATTCTACTTAGTGGTGTGCACATTGATTTATTCCTGGGACAAATCCCACTTGATCGTGACGTACAATCCTGTTACTATGATGCTGGATTTGGGCTGTTATTTTAAAACGGGTTTTCACATACCCATAAAAGTTACTCTTCTATAACTTTCTCCTGATGTCTTCACCTGGCTTTGGTAGCAGGGTAATCTGGTCTCACAGAATGAGGTGAGAGTTCCCTCTCCTCCGTATTTCGGAAGAGTGTGAAAAGAATGCATGTTACACAGTGACCTTTCAGAAACACGCATCACCTTGCTCCTGGTCCAAGACCCTGACCTGGTTTCTGACCAGAACCCTTTATATATTATCCAGCAGACCATCAGCATGCTGGCTCTTCATGTCCTGCTCTGTTCCAGCTGCACTTACCTACCTCAATGCTTTATGATATTTTTCACCTCAGTTATTCTCATCCCGCAACAAACCTAAAATCCATTTTCTGTGCTCTGCCTGGAAAGCTCTGCTCTGACCTGCGGGCCCTTTACTGTCCCAGGGCCTTTGCACATTCCCTTCTCGCTGTCTGGAGAGCTCTTCCTGCATCATTTCACTTAACCAAGTGTGTCTCATTTCCTGGGAAGGAAGCCTTGCTCAAATCACCAATGTGTGCCCAGCAGTTCCCCTTTATCTGTGGTTTTTGCCTCCCATGGCTTCTGTTATCCATGGGCAACAGTGGTCTGAAAAAATTAACTGTATTATTTCAGAAATAAATAATTCATAAGTTTTAAACTGCATGCTGTACTGAGTAATATAATGAAACTTTATCCCATCCTGCTCAGTCCCTCCGGGGATGTAACTCATCCCTTTGTCCAGTGTATCCATTCTATATATACTACCTGCCCATTAGTCACTTAGTGGCTGTCTGGATTTGGTACTATCCATGGTTTCCAGTCTCCACTGGGGGTCTTGGAATATATTCGTGGGATAAGGCGAGGGTTGCCCTGGTTATTCTCTTTCAGAGTGCTTTGACCTTCCCTTTATTTATAGCAGTGACTTCTGTTGTAGCTAATTATGGGAGGGGGCACCAGGTAGCCGGTGCCAGGGTCCCTGGGAGTATTTTAGTTGATTATTGACATGTCTGTAAGCTTCTGCTGACCACCCCCATAGACTTCCAATGTGACAGTGAAGGGTGCCACGCCTGTCTTATTCATTAGAAACTCAGGGCCTGACTGAGTGTCCTAAACATGGTAGATGCTTGCTAAATAAGTATGAGGAATGACAATAGGTAAATGGAATGGGAAGCTTTCCATATTTTTTTTTTCATATTTTTAAGGTGTTAAAAAGTTTAAGTAATTAGAAACTATCTGCTCCTGAAATGGCTCAAACGACATGCTTTAAAACACCACAGCTAGTCAAATTTAGTAATTCATGTTTTCCCTCATTTCAAAGTCTTTGAGTTATATGTAATATTTCAAATATAGTGCTTTTGTTCTATGTATTCTTAATGGGGCTTGGCCAAAATATACATGTTTTCCCCAGTACCCCCCAAAAATATATATACACATGTTTTATTTCCCCAAAATTGAAGCTTTTATATCCTTATGTACCCAAGAGTTTTATTTTTAAGAGGGGACTTATTTTTTTAATTGGAGAACTTCACTTTACATTTAAACTTTTGTTATTTATTTCTACTTGGATGGCCTAATGGCCAGATAGTGTAAGCTATGCACTCTCTGATTTTGGAACTAAAATATGGTCTAATATACGGCCACTTATAAAAATATATTTTGGTATAAAAATGTCAGTAAATTCTACCAATATCTAGGGAGGTCTCTTTCTTAATTTTACCAGGTACTCAATAAGACCTTTAGATCTTAGGACTCGGTGAACTCAAATGATTATTCCTTTCATGGTTGTCCTCTCCTGAAATTTCCACCCTGAATATGTGTGACTGCATATGAGATTTTTCCTCTGTGTCTCTTACTTTCAAAATGAAAGAAAAATGACATGAGAATGTGAGATGGTATGTTTTAGTGGCATATAACTTAGTGGCAAGACCTAAGGCAAAGTCTTTAAGCCCTTTCTGCTTCAAATTCTGTATCAGTCAGCCTTCTGTGGCTATGACAAGATACTTGACATACCTTAAAGGAGGAAAGGTTTATCTGGCTCATGGTTTCAGAGGGTTCGGTCCATGGCTGACTGGTTCCATCACTCTTAGGCCTGCAGTGAGGCAAAAGCATTGTGGTACAAGTGCCTGGTATGGAAGAGCTGCTCATCTCCTGGTAGCCCGGAAGCAGACAGTGTGAGAGAGCCACAAAGGAAGGGCCAGGGACCAGACATGGTCCCCAGATCATGCCCTCTTGACCTCAGACTAGGCCCTCCCATTTCCATCATATGCCAATAATACCACCAAATTATGATGAAGTTAGAGCCCTCAGGGTCCAATCACTTCCCAAAAGCCTATCAGCAGCCAAGCATTCAACACAATGAGCCTTTCTGGAGGACATTTCGGATGCTAACCATAATAGATTCCAAATACCAAAGGTAACATGGTACCCACCCTCTGCGAGGGTTAGAGGAAATGAGGTGTGTACCATGCTTAGCAAAGTCCCTTGGGGTTGGGGATTTAGCTCAAGTGGTAGAGTGCTTGCCTAGCAAAGTCCCTGGCACGTGATATATGTTCAATAGATGTTATTTGCTATTTGTTTCTTAGAATGAATATGGCTTGGCGGGGGCTGGTACCTAATGTTCTAAAGAAAACATCAGCAAATTCAATCTAAACATTATACACAGTACAGGATGTCTAACTAGTATTCTAGAATTATAAGCATGGGCTCAATGTTACCAAATTTATCAATATAACTGCCAAAACTGTTAAGTGCAAAAAATAGATTATTCAGTTAAAAAAAAGAAAAGGAAAAGAATGAAAGAAAAAGAAATCCTACATAACTATTTCTAAATATTCAAACAGGACACAGACCACAAAGTTACCAGTGTTTATCAAGCACTGAGTGCGAGATTATAGTTGATTTTAATTTTGTTTTGGTTTCTCTAAATTTTATACAAGCATGTGTTACATTTCTTCCAGTAAAAAGAAAACATTTTTTCCCTGTATCACTTTCACCTTTTCAAGCCAGGAAAAATTTTAGAAAACTCATGATACCTACTGCTAACTGTTTGTGTGTGTGTGTGTGTGTGCACACACACGCGCATGTGTATGTTACAGGACATTGAAGCCAAGACCTTCACACTCAGCTACAATACAACTTCAGCCTTTTAAAAATGTTTGAGACAGGGTCTCACTAAATCAGTGAGTCTCCCAGGCTGGAAATTTGGGATCCTCTTGCCTCCCAGAGTGCTAGGGTCACACCATGCCTGGCTGAAACGGGGACCTTTAAACATTGCTGATGGCATTACAACTTGGCATAAAATATCTGAACACAATTTTACAATATCAGACTTCATTTTCTTTGATCCTGTGAATCTGTGCCAAAAAAGAAAGAGTTTAAAATACTGAAACAATCACCCACATGCAAATGTTATTGCAACACTGTTTGTAAAGGTGAGAAATTAGAAGGCAATCGCAGTGTAAGACAGTTGTATGAACTGCCGGGGTAAGGATCTCGTCATAGCAGCCCGAGTGGGTTCTCGAGAGGCCGACCCGCCTGCCCTGCTCCTGGCACGGCCTGCCCACTGCCTGCCCTTCGAGGGTGGACAGGAAGAGGACACCCAGGCCAGCCTGGAGCCGCGACCCCCTGAGCAACTGGCCGCCTGCTTTCCAGCCAAGACTCCAGTATGGGGTTTCTGGCTCTCCGTCTCTTACAGAACCAACAGCAACAGCTTTGTCTCTCCAGCTTATGAATAAAGCTGCTTTATATGCTTAGATACAAAAAGCACTTTTTTTCCTCCCTGAAGTGAAGGCACTAAAAGTAATGCTCATTAAAGTCAACTCAGACAGGATAATTAAAGGCAGTGCTGTCCTGGCCTAAACACAGCTTTTAAACTCAAAAGATGCCACGAACCACCCCCAACCTTTTTACTTACTACTTTTCCTAATTAGAGAAGCGGCCTGAGAGACAGGCGAGCTTTTGTTGTCTAGTCTTTGTGAGTTCCGAAGAAGACTGTACAGAAAGCACCCCGTCTGTGGCTCTGGATACGAAAGCCTTGGCCTGCGGTCCTATCTGGCGCCGTTAGTAAGTGATGGGAACGCGCTTCACTCGTTTTGTCCAAAATAATCCCTTCGTCTGTCTTGCTCTGGTAGTCACCTCAGCATGCCTGGCACAGGCGGTCGACATCCGACCCCCATCAAGTGTCAGCCACATCTCAGCAAGCTACTGCTGCTTCTTTTTTTTTTAATGGATGCATCTTGAGAGCATACTGTTTTTTTTTAAATTTTATTTTAATGGTACATTTCAGATGTACATAGTGATAACATTCGTCATAGGGAATTTGTACCTGTACATGATATATCCTGTTGCTTCTTTTTTCCCCATTCCCCTCCCCTCACCCCCTCCTCCCTCCCTACCTACAAAAGCTTTGTTTCCATTTTTTCCTTCCATTTCTTATTTCTCTTGTCCTCTGTTCCGTCCCCCATCCCTTGTTCCCTTTCCCATTTGGATATTTTCTTTCCTTTCCCAATATATTCAGCAAGCTTCTGAGACCTGATTCCAGGTTCCAGCTCAGCACCAAACGATCCACTTACATGAAATGGAAGCCTTTAAAGCCACAGGACGAATCCAGCCCATTTGGATGTGGCCACCACAGAGCCTCCTGCCCTACCTTAAACTAAGACACAGGACCACACCCTGGCACGCCATAGCCCAGTGGTGGCGAACCGATGGCACATGTGTACTTGCTTTTCTTTTAAGACAAAAGATGTTGATGTGTGCGCTGTTAAACTAAAACCTCAGTATTCAGGTTTAATTGCAGTGTTGGCACTTTGTGATAAATAAGTGGGTTCTGGGTTGCAGTTTGGCCACTCGGTCTCCGAGAGGCTCACCGTCTGTGCCCTAGTGGGTCACGATCAGCCTGGGACCGTTTTCATGGGCGGCGTGTGGGAAGCGCCACTTTCATGTACAGGGACTCATCGTCAAACAGTGGACATAGGCCGAGAACAGCACCTTCGGGCAATGTCACTGCTGCGCACGCACGCACACCTGCCTGAGCTGAGGCAACCACTCTGTGCCCTCCAGATGTGACCAAGAGTTACGGCAAAAACGAGACGGAAAAGGCTGCTGCCCCGTAACCCGGCACTGCTTTACCGTCAACTGTTTTTTCTGATGTAATTATTGAAGCGCACAGAACAGTAAATACATGCACTGATAACACAGTCACTTATCACCATTATCCAGTATTATGTACCATTCACAACTGCACGTGCCACACTCTTAAATGACAGGCTGCACAGGTGTGCTCACACCAGCACTCCCGTACCTCACGGGTGACGTGGCGCGCTAGGCTGTTCCACAACCACCTTGTCACCGGCGACAGGAGCTCTGCAGCTCCAGGACCGGCCGGCATGTGGTCCACCCCAGCCAAGAGCTCGCTGCACAGTGTACGACTGCTGAATAGGGCGGCCACTGCGAGCGGTCCTTAGTCTGCTTCTGCTTTCCACTTCTAGGAGGGCACAAACCTACATTTCCCAGAGTGCCCTGCGGTTGGGTTTGGCCACGTGACTAGTTTCTGGTCAGGGGGCACAAGAGGAAGTAACATGAGCAGTTCTCAGACTTGCTCCTAAAGACGAAGTGCTTGCTCCTGTCCCGACCCCTTTTTTCTTTCTGCAGGCTGAGTGACTATGACACGTAAGCTGGGGCAGACGTCTGGGACCAGGCCGCGTTACCACAGGACCTTAGCACCCAGGATCCCAGAGCCTCAGCTGCTTTACCAGAGTTTGCACTCTGATTCAAGAGGAAAGTACGCTGCTGTCTTGTTCACTACTCGGGGGTCTCTGTTACAGCAGCCAGATGTACATTCTGCACACCAAGTAGTGCCCATTAATAGACACATTAATAATAACAGCCGCCATCGTAGAATATCAAACACATACCATGCAACAGGCCAGGTGCTGTCTGTAAACATTATCTCATTTAGTGCCCCACAACAAACCTGCTGGGCAGTTATAGTATTTCCCATTTTACAGATAAAGACGTGGCAGCCCACAGAGGGGGGCAACGTTACAGTGACTTGGTGATGGAGTCAGGACTCAAACTCTCAGTTTAGATTCTTCCCATTACCCTGGCTGGGTACTTGCTCTAAGTCTTTTCTCCTTCTTTTTTTGTGGTACAGGGGACTGAACCTGGGGCCTTTGCAGTGAGCTACATCCCAGAACGCTTTCATTCTGAGATAAGTTCTCACTGAGTTGCGAAGCTGCCCAGGTTGGACTCGGGCTTCCTCCTGCTTCAGTCACCCAGTGTGCTGGGATTACAGGCGCGTCCACGCGAACGGATGTTACTCTGTCTTTCCACATCTCAATTATTGTTGAGAACACAGTGTTTCCAAATCAATGCTAATTCTGAGCACAAACAGTATAAGGAATTGTAGACCCCTATTTTATTCAAACCACATCCCACTGGAACTCAATTTTTAATTTCTAATAAGCAGATTTCACTTTCAAAGCAAGTTTTTCTATTTAAAGAGGGAAAAGGGAGCAACCTTTATTGACCAAATACTTACATTTTATGCCCTAGCATTTTCAAGAACCACCCCACAAGGAGAAACATAAGATCACTTCATTGTCAATTTTCTTGATAATTAGTAAAATTATTACCTATATTTTTACTACCTGAATTTTACCCCACAAAACTTTGATCCTTGTGTGTAATTATGTTTGCCTAGAAATCCCAAGAGAATCAGAAGTAAAAAAATTAATGTAAAATAAAAATTATTGCAATAAGAAAGAATGGAATCCTGTCATTTTCAATAACACGGATGGAACAGGGGAGGATTATGTAAAGTGAAATAAGCCAGACACGGACAGACAAGCACACACGGTCCCACTCAGGTGGACTCTGAAGTGCTGATGTCGCAGAAGTCGAGAGAGGAAGGAGGCTACCAGGAGCTGGGAGAGGGAGGGAGGGACGGCTGGGAAGGGTGACCGCTGGGTACCAGATTCTAGCTATGCACAAGGAATCATTTCCGGGGCTCTGTGGTGCAGTAGTGTGCCTATAGACAATGATAAGGTACTATTTGTTTCAAAAAGCTAGAAAAATTAGTTTGAATGTTTTTATCATAAATAAGTGCTGTATATGGGAACAGATACGCTTTTTTTAAACAACACATGGCATCCTCTAAAAATGTACAATTTTGATGTGCTAATGAAAAAATGGTACCATAAAAATTAATATAGAAGGTTTTCCTATTAAAAAGCCAGTTATAAATAAGACAGTACAATGCAAGAAAAGATCCTATTTCTATTCTACTCTAAATTACAAGGTGCCTAGAAATAAATTTAGTGAGACATTTACAGTACATGAAGAAAAATTTTAAATCCTCTAAGCTATGCAAAGGAAGATTTGCACCATGGAGACTTATATCATCTTGGATAGGAAAATGCAACATCATAAACAACATCAAAATGAAAGAGGTATAATGGATATTATGTAAAAGAAAGGTAATCGAAAGAGAGGAGAACTAGAAAGGGAGAAGGGGGAAAAGAAGGAAGGAAAAAAGAAAAGAAAGGAGAAAGGGAAAAAAATGGAAAAATGTAAACAAACTTGCTGTAAATAGGGAAGGGCAGGAGAATGGAAGGGAGGGGTAGGGAGGGGAGTAAAAAAGATAACAACTCTTCCTATGTTAACCTAGAAATTTAGCATTATCCACACAAAACAACAGTATATCTCTCTGAACTATGTAAACGTATTCTAAAGAACATAAGGAAAGCCAAAAATGCAAATGCAAGACTAACCAGGAAAATTCTTAAAAAAAAAAAACAACCCAAAAAAACAACTAAGTCTACCAGCTATTAAGAGACAGTATAACTCTGGAGGATTAAAAGTGGACATTGACCTGTGAATAGACAGATAAATGGAACAAAACAGAAAAGTCCAAGAGTAGAAAGAACCATTCTAAGAATGTAACTTACGAGAAAGGTGGTACCACAAGGTAATAAATAATCAACAGGTAACTGAAACAATGTAAGCAGCTACTTAGGAAAATGAAGCTGGAGCCACATGTCGTACTTTACACCGGACTAATGCCAACCAGAATAAAGATTTAAAAGTCAACACGGGACCCTAAGAGGCCAGGAGAAACCAAGGGAAAATTCTCCTGGAAACTCAAGCGCTGAGGATCTTTCTAACCTGGTATCCATAAGGGAAAAGACTGATGAAATAAATGAGATAAAAATTAAAAACACCTGCATCTCTCAAAATTACTATAAGCACAATGAAAAGCCTAATAACACACGTGGAAGAAATATATTCAACTCATTGCACAGGCAAATCTTAGTTCCCTAATACACAGAGAGCCTACAAATGCTTAAGAAAAAACCAGCAATGTAATAGAAACAAAAGATATGGTCAAAAAACTTACATAGAAGGAAAACATGTTCAACTGCATTCATAACAGCACTTCAAATTAAAATTTCTCTGAAATACTTTTCTTTGTCCACAAAAATGGCTTATATCCAATATCTGTAAACCCACTGAAGTCAGGAAGGAGTATTATTCCTTCAAAATAGGCAATTTATCAAAATTAGCAAGCTAATTGATCCGCGATTTCCACTAGGACTTGATCAGATGGATGTACTTACATGTATAAGACGCGATGGATACAGTCTCCCTTATCTATGGGGGACACACTTTAAGAGCCCGTGGGATGCCTGGGATTGCAGATAATATTGAACCACACACACATACACACTATGTTTTTCCTATACATACATGCCCACGATAAAGTTTAATATATAAATTAGACACAGTAAAAGATTCGTAACACTAATAAAATAGAACAATTGTAAGTGTATACTGTAATAAAACTTATTTAAAACTTATGAATTATTTCTGCAACCTTTCATTTACTATTTTTGGGCCACAGTTGATATCAAGTACTGAAAGCACAGAATGTATAATCCTGGATAAGGAGGGCTGCTGCTGTCTGTGTATTTAGGGCACAGAACTGTCAGTACAGTCAGAGTGGACACGACCTAAAGGTCTATGAGAAGGGCTCAGCTGAATGAAGCCAGGACCTATCAGCGTAAAGGAATTTACCACACAGCTTCGAAAATGAATGAGGAAGCTCTTCATATGCTAACAGGGCAAAGGTCTCTAGGCTGTATCCTTAGCTACAAGAAGCAGGGGGACTTAGCTCAGTGTTAGAGTGTTTGCCTCACAAGCACAAGGCCCTGAGTTCCATCCCCAGCACCAAAAAAAAAAAAAAAAAAAAAAAAAGAAGCAGTGATATATCCAGGTGTGCTATATGCTGTATGTTGTAACAGAGAGAAAAGACATACAGACGAATAGATGCTGGAGGGTGCTGCGCAGTTTTCTGTGGGGAACAGAACGGGGTGTATTAAAAACAGTACACACAATACATCCTCCATATTTCAACATTTTTTAACCGTGTGAGTTAATTACTTACTAAATTTTTTCAGCCACTCGCAGCTGGTGAGCACCGTTTTATCTCCCCGAAGTACCACTTTCTGGGTGACTTCTGTGTGCACAGTGCTGCCGCGAAAGGCTGAGCCTGGGACGGGGCTGGGAATTTCATCCCGTTCTGTTAACTGCAACCTCCACTTGTAGGCACCAGAACTTCAGTCAACCACGGAAATCTGTCCTTTCACTACAAAATTTCAGCTCCCAATACCCAGAACACAGGCTGTCCACAGCGTGCTTCTGAGGGTCTGGTTCGTCCGACCAACTCCCCAGGATGAAGAGGAAGGCAAAGACGTCGCCGATCTGGTAGGTGTGGCCCACCCACTCTACAGACAACAAGGTGGAGACAGACAAGAGCAGGGCTTGCGTGGCCCTGGGGCGAGGGCTTTGACCCCAGCCGGCCTCTCCCACTCCTCAAGAGCCACATCGTCTCCCAGAAAGTCTTCAGAGCCAGGTTATGCTGAGCTAGAGATATTAAAATGGCAAAAAATCTAGGTCCCTGGTTTTTCAGGAGCCTCAATGTAGGAAAAGGGGTAATTGTAGGCAGATATATACAAGATGAATAAGCCATTTCACAGAAAGAGTTCAAGTACTATTCTCTCAAAGAGGTGATTATCCGTGTCCTTGAAAACCCTCTTTCCCCCTCCATACAGCACAGCGCAGTAACTATTACGTACTAGCACAACATTCAGACTCTTAAGTAACAGCCCTGAAAAGTGATGACAGATAAACACTTTCTTAAAAGAATTCTCCCTCCCAATCCTATGCCAAGGACCAGGTTGCTAAATCCAGGTGATGTCCGAAAATTGCTCACATGAAATAAAAACGCTCATTATACAATTTCATTCAAACCAGTTTCTATGTTGAAAAGCCTATAAAAAGCAACTCAGATTTTAAAAAGTGAAGAAATGGTGCTTTCTTCATGGTTATTAAATGCACTAATAACCTAACCCATAAGCTGCATGCTGCCAGCTAAAAACAAAACAAAACAAAACCGAAAACATCACCATACCCAAGAGCGAGACCCCTAACCCTGCAGTGAGGAGCTCAGATGGACCCTGGCTCGCTCTGCAGCGGCCAGGGGAAGGAGAAGCCTGCAGCCTGCGGTGCCTGTGGGACTCAGTTCCCTTATCTGTCTAGGGGAGCACGGAGCAGCCACAGGCCCCCAGAGACACACACATCCTCCCTCCTACAAAAGAGGGACGACCTCCCAGGCCACAGCATCACTCACCAATCTTCACTGAATGGGTGTTTTCCTCGGCTGCTGTCAGAAAGGACTGCCACAAACTAGGTGCCTTAAAATCACAGAAACTCATTCTCTCACTGCTTTTGAGGCCAAAAGTCCAAAATCAAGGTGTCTGCAGGGGCCTGACCCTCTGAGGCTCTGGCTACAACCCTCCCTTGCCTCTTCCCAGCTCGACGCAGTGGCAGCAGGCCTTAGCTTTCCTCACCTGCGGGTTCTTGGCCCCGCCACGCCTTCTGTCACCACGTGAGTGCTGCACACTCATCCGCATTCACACCATCTTCCCTCTCGTTACTGAAGCCCCAGCCACATGGGACTAAGGGCCTACTGTACCCCAGCACGACCTCACTACAGCTAGCTGAATCTGCAATGTCACCGTCTGAGAAGCTGGGCGTTAGGACTCCAATGCATGTTCTCTGGAAGACACAATTCGACCTGCATCACTGAGAAGTCACCCACTGGACCTCCTGGAGTCCAGGGAGACAGAGGAGGGCAAGCGCTCACACCAGCCCTTTCCTGATCCATGCCAGGGGGAAGAGACACTGGCAAAGAGCAAGGACAGAGGAGGCCAGGCCACAGGCACTGGGCACGGGGCACTGGTCCTGGGTCGCCGACAGGACAGGACAGGGATCCCAGGGCCGTCACGGGCCAGCTGCCACTAGAGCACGGCACTCCACGGTGAAAACACCGCTCCCCCCTGTGTGATGAGAAGAGTAATAGCGCCTGGTGCCCCAGTGAACCGTGTGTGCCCAAGTCAGAGCCACAGCAGTCACCTCTCCTGATGGAAACTTTTCCAAATGGGGGGACTGCCCCTAAATCCTCTTCTTGTTTGGCCTCCATGCGTAAGCATGACATCCTACCTCCCCTCATCAGTCTTTAATGTGTTTCCTGCAGGCCACTGCAGCCAGACCCAGCATGGTGCTCAGACTTCAGACGTATGCGTGCATCGTCCACTGCTATAAGCACGTGCCGGATGCTGGATAACTTGTGAAGCAAAGGAGCTTATTTAGCTCACAGTTCTGGGGGTCTGAGAGCACAGCCCCTCTTCTTTTCAGCTCCGGGGAGGCCACAGGCAGACGGCATCGCAGTAGTAGCAGAGATTGTGGGATGAGACAGGAAGCCAGACACGGGCTCGGGGCGGGCTTCTTACAGCAACTTGCTCTTGAGGGAGCTGACCAGGCCTCCCAGGGTGCCCTGTGAATCCCTCCAAGGGCGCCAGCACCCGGATCACCTCCCACAACACAGCCGCCCTGATCCCGGAGTCCGGAAACACTCGACCCACATCCAAACCACGGCACCCACACACAGCAGCACCAGCCATGCTCGCCTGTGGCTGTGGGATTGAGCCCTCCACCCCGCTGTGTCTGAGACCCTCTGGGCCCAGCCGGACTCCCATCTGAGGAGCCTGACTCCGTGGAGAGCCATTCATGCAGAATGTCACCAAGCCACAAGAGAATGCCCGTGTGTATTCAGAAGAATAAACAGATGAGAATGCTAAGACATTTCTGAAAAGGAAAAGCAACAGGGCAAAGCTCGTGTCCTGAAGGAGTATTACACAACCACGTGAACTGGAACACACTGGCGCTGGTATGGATTTGGGGGGAAAAAGGACTCGTGCATAAGTACTTTCATGTCTACTTGGGGAGAAAAACAGGTTGCTCAGACAGTAGCCCAGGAATGACAGTTACCTGCAGTCAGAATCTCTTCAGCCTTTACACCGCAACAGACTATCGAGTGAAAACCAAGTTAGGGGCTGGGGCACCGCTCAGGGCTCCAGCACTCGCCCAGCACTTGTGAGCTCCTGGGCCTGATTTCCAGCAGGCGCCTCCCCCAGAATGTTAAATGGAAAAACAAATGAAGCCTTTTCTGTATTTCCTATGTTTTTATAACCTTAGGGCAAATATGTATTGTTTTTGTTTGTAAGGGAATAAACAATAAAAGTGAAAACATAATAAAAGCAGAAAAAGATATATATAAGCTAAAAGGAAATATAGGTAGACATTTCTTAGATATTGGATGGGACTTCCCAAGCATAAAAACAGAGAAAGATACAGATTGACAAACCTCAGTAGTTTAAATTTCTCAAGTTTTACACACACACACACACACACACACACACACACACATATGAGAAAATGAGAAAATGCTTGCAACAAATATAGCAAAGGATAGTTTTCCTTATGATATTAAAAATATCTTGCAAATCAAGCTGGGCTCCCGAAGTCCCCGCTACTTGGGAGGCTGAGGCAGGAGGATCATTTGAGCTTCGGAGTTCAAGGCCATCCCAAGGAATACAGTGAGACTCTTGTTTCATTAAAAAAATACAAACTTACAAATCAGTAAGAAAAACACTAAGACTACTGGCTTCTTATTTCAAAGAAGGTTCAAAACAGAACTACGTCTGTCCAATAAACACGCAGCTGATAGTTTTAAGATGCACACAGATTAAACAAAAAACCCTTTATTGACTTTGTTTTGTAACAGTGAACCGCTAATTATTATCAGTGACGATGAAAAATGTTGATCCAGATGCAGGGATACAGACCGCCTTTGACAGTCTCCTGTCCTTCCTAAAAGCCTGAAGAACTAACCAGAAATAAAAGTCAAGGGCAAAAACATTTATCACGGCATTCTTTCTGAGAGCAAACATTTAAATGCAGCTTTAATGTTAAAAAGTAGAGAAAATTTGATATCCAATAGAGAATACCATGTCCTCATTTAACGTGTTTTCTTTAATGACCAAAAGGCATTTTAAAAGCCTCCCCTCAAAACAGCCAAAACAAGAGCAGCCACGTGGTGTTCCATCACACACTGCTGACAGCCCTGCGGACATTCTTATTCCGAGACTGTCCAGGTGTGTCATGGGCCAAAGCAATGAACTAAATTCGTGGCGTTAGTAAACAATGGGATTTTAAACAATGGCAGAAAATCATGTTAAAGAAAAACTCTGCAGCCTGGAGTTTAAATAACAGCAAGCACCCAGGATACGTTTTACCTTAAAAATGAACATACAAGCAATTTTCCAGTTGTGTTCACGGATAGGAGTAGGAAAATATGATAAGTATTAACGCAGACCCGGGGTGCTCAAGTTGCAGCTGCTACTGTCTGAATGCGTCCCCCAAAAGCGAATGTGCTGGAAACATAATCTCCAGCTTCTGGTGCTGTCTGGGGCCAGCCTGTTGGGGGTAATCAGGATTTAGAGGAGGGACCGAGGTGAGGCCTCCATGATGGAATCTGTGGTTTTACTTCACAGGAAAGAATGAGACACTTCAGCCAGCGTCTCTGCAGTCAGCGTGTGATGCCCTCGCCACGTCAGGCTGTAGCATGACCCTTGCCAGATGTGGGCAGATGCTGACACCGTGGTCTGGGGCTGTAGACCTGGAAGTCAAATAAACTTCTATTCTTTATACACCACCCAGTCTCGGGCGATGCGCCCTGTTGTCATGGTGAAGCAAAGCCCCCGTCAGAATCTGCGAGGGTCTCGTCCAAAGGGCCTAACCAACCAGTGGCCCGGCTAATGGTGGTACCTTAAGCACAACAAAAATGATGGCAAAGACCTGAATACGCCAACTGTCAAAGCGCATGAAGTCACGGTGATTCTAAAAACAGCACTCAGTGGTCCCCTTTGGAGGATGCTTGGGAACAAACTTGCTACTGTGAAAACTGGTCAAAAAATAAAAGACTGATCCTATTTTTCCTAAATGAACTCCACCCAGAGTAATCTCTGCTAACGAGGCAAGTGAAAGGATTATAGTGCTATTATTTTAAAAATCCTAATAAAATAATGAATAGGGCAATCGCTGATGACCACTACATAACCTCCCAAAAAGGGCAGAAGAGCCTCAAGTGGAGTGTACACTGCTTCTCACAGGACGTCCTTACCCCCACACCCAAACCCAGATCTCATCAAGCCTCCGGATCTATCCACCAGTCAAGAAAAGACAGGAGCAGAGGAACACACGAAATGACACCACGGGAATGCGATCATCCAAATCCAGAGCAGGGGAAACTGTAGGATACACAGCCAGGTTCCTTCGTTAAATAAAGTCCCAGAGTGCTGGGAATGTGCCTCGGGGTAGAGGGGCTGCCTGGCATGTTTGAGGCCCTGGATTTGATTGCCAGTACTGAAAAACACATTTTCTAAAAAGAAACAGCAAGGAGAAATAAAGAAGGAAGTCAGCCTTGTAGGCTAAAAAAAAGACTTCGCAGACCTATCAGCTAATCATTCTAAATGAACCTGCTTTGACTCCAATCAGATAGTAGAAACTAACTGGAGAAATCTGTATGCCAGCTAGAGAATTACTGGACAACAGGTATTTGTTAAGTCTTATAAAATTTTAGATGTAATAAATGATATTTTGGTGACTTATTTAAAAGGTGTCCTTTTTTACTTTTGGTGGCACTAGGGATTGACCTTTCAGCCTTTGGACTGAGTTATACCCATAGCTCTTTTTATTTTTTTATTTTAAGACAGGGTTGTGTTATGTCACTAAGGCGTTCAGGTGGTTGGGCTTGAATTTGCAATCCTCTTGCCTCAGCCTCCTGAAGTGCCTGTATGATTATTTTACATATTTAAATATTTATACTGAAAAATTTACCAAAAAATTAAAATGATACCATGGCTGTAATTTGCTTCCAAATAATCCAGGTGGTGAATAGGTGGGAAACAAGATGTTCACAGATAAAAGATTGTTTATGATTTGGTAACTGTTGAAACCATGTGACTAGTACATGAGGTCTCTATTATTTTACTTTTGTACAATGTTTAAATTTTTCCCAAGATAAAAAAGGTCAAAGATCATTTCAAATGAGATTTAGTTCATGATTTAATGACGTGGAGAAATGCTCATGAAATGGCAAGGATGGAAAAAACTATAAAGCTAGTATTACACTCACATAAACAATACTGAGGCCAAAAGAAGAAAATTCAATATAATGTTGAATTATGGTGATATAACACAGGATTTTTATCTCCTTTATCTTTTCTGTTTTCTATGGTGAGTAGGCCCTTACTTTACCATTCCAGAAATACATTTTTAAAAGCATATAACTGGGAATTTGTCAGGACAGGCTCAGCTATCGTGTTCGCAGTGTGTTTACTTCTGCTTCAGCCTAATCGCTTCCAACAGACTCCCACCCAGCCATGAACCCAGAGACCTTCGCGGGCCCAGGACCCCCGAGTCCGTAATGTAAACAACATACAGTAGACCTAATACAGAAGCCCTTCCTGCAGCCAAGACAGCCTGACAGAGCCTACAGCTGCGTACCCCGAAGGGAAACCGGCAAAGTGGAAAACGAATCCTTTGGGAAGATGAGCATAGCAAGGTCCACCCAGGGAGGGAGACCTGGCACCAGCCCACCCGACGGGGCCCATGCGGCCAGCTGGACAGAACCAAAGCTGGGCCACGGCCAGCAGCCACGAAGAATGCAGTCTGTCCCAGGACACACACACACGCCACAAGGAAGGCTCCGTCGGGTAGAGAAAAACCATCCTACTAACTAGCCAGTTCATACTTGGAAATAGAGTTCTGGTTTTCAGAGGAGACTGTGGGAAGTGAAACAGTAAAAGTGTCCACGGGGTTTGGCGTAAGAATCGCACCGTTTGGCTGGTCACATAGCTCAGCGGTACAGCGCTTGTCTGACCTGCGTGAGGTGCTGGGTTTGATCACCAGCAGGGCAAAAAATATAAATAAAGAAAATCCTTATGAAGCCTTAGCTTCCAAAACGCTTTGCCATCTAGTCTGGTAGACAACTGTCCACCCCGATATAACTACCTTTTTTTACCAATGCAAATGGATAAACAGCTCCCCTTCTCTTCTTGCTTTATCACTCTCCCAAGAAAGACACGGACAATTTTCTTTTATCCTTCACATTTTTTAAAAGTATTAACAATCACACGATTTTAGGATCTATGAAAGGAGAAACTACCCTCCAAGCATGCCCAGCTCAGGTTTGCAGGCCCGGGGAGGCGGGGAGAAGACACCTAAGGTCTCCGCCGATCTTCTCCTCCCTGTTCATGAGAGTCACCTTGTAGGCAGGCTATAGACGGGACTTTCTGAAACTTAAGGCAATAAATAAGAGAAATTCCCGTGGGAAAGTCCGATGGCACCACCCTTAAGAGCGCCAATCGCTCTCCACCGCAGGCTGGTGGACAAAGCCAAGGCCCTTCACAGCTTTGGCAGCAGCACCAGAGCTGCCCGTGGGACCCTGCAGGCCGGAACTGGCTGCAGCCCAGGGCAGTTCCTCTTGCGGCCTCCCTCCTCCCGAGCCGGTCACTTCCCCTGGCCTCTAGGCCAAAAGGACTCTGCTGGGCGCTGCAGCCCAGGGCCAAGCTGGTCACTGTGGAGGGTCAGGCCCGGCCGCCTTCCCGTGCTCTCCGGACTGTAACAGCTGTTTCCGCCACAAGGGGCAGCCGTGGCAAAGGCAGGCTCAGCACCCACAGGAGGAAGAGACTGGCCGCCACTCACCTCTACCCTGTTGTGCTCCTGCTTCCCAGACTGGGCTCAAGGCAGCTCCACCAGGGAAGGGGCGACTCCGTGTCCTGGAGAACACAGACTGGTCTCTGTAAACCCCACGCCAGGCATTTTTCACAGTGTGGACAACTGGGAGGATGCTTTGGGGGTATCTGGAACAATTCCTGTACCTTAGAAAGAATGGGGCGGGCAACACACACGCGGTGCTCTCACAGAGGGACCTGGCCCACAGTCCCTTCCGGCCGGCACCCTCTGCGGGCCTCACTCCTTACGCTTGTTTTCCTACTCAAAAGACTAGGGATGCGAATTCTGGGATATACACAGTGAATTCTAAACCAGTTCCAAACCATTGGAAGGCACCTATGGGAGAAGGGTGCAGACAAGTCCCCAGCCAGGTGCCTGGACACCATGCTGCAGCGCTGCTTCTAACCAGTCCTCTGCCCCATCCTGTGTTGCTGGCACCCAGCACAGCTTCTGGCGCAGAGTGGGGCTTCTTAATCATTCTGGGTGGACGTGAGGGGAAACAACAGAAGCGGCCACACACTCAGCACTTGCTATGTGCCACGTACAGCAGACGCATCCTGTGACTTAACTCCCGTCGTTGCCACCACTGCATGGTGACACCCGGACCCCCAGAGGTAAGTCGGAAGGTCTTCCCAGCAATCAGAGCCAGTCTCCAACCAGCTTTTAAACAAAAGCAGCTGCAGCATTTACTCTGCTCAGTAATGAAAATTCAACATTCTCCTGTCATTGATGTAACTTACGGGGCGCTTTTCATATTGATTCCTTTTATCTTCGCATTGGAGGCTCCGATAAACCTGTACGCATTTAACTTATTTCAGTCGTTTAAAGGAATAAAGAACAAAAGAAAAGAATCTGTATTAAATCAGGCACAATAAGAGGAAACACTTTTAACAAAATATTATGGTAAGAGCTTCGGGTTTCTATAAATCACTCCCATTGAGCTCTGAATCCCTAAATTACTATTGTTGTGCTACTCAATATCCCCCATCCACAACAGCCGATGGAAATGCAGAACCAGGCCAACTTCAGAGCTGGAAAAGTTTTTAACTCAATTTGGACTCTGCATTACAGAAACAGCAAAAACAAAAAAATCAAAACCTTCCAGGATTTAACAAATTTCACTACAAATCACAAGGCAGATCCTTTCCACAATTAGACGCCTTATAAAAAGAACATTTTCCAAATCAAATTTCCCAGAATTTTCATTAACAAATGTCTCCGTGGTTCCCTCTTCAGAACTGGAGCCAAAAGAAAAATTGGTGTGAAAATTAGTGAACATTTATAAAGGGCAGACGGCTGAAGAGAGAGGAGGAGGGAAAGAGGAAGGCAGCATTTGCTATTTATTTGGAATAATTAGCAAAGCAGAACCAGCTGAAGGCTGGCACCGTGCGCCTCATCCGCGTGCTGCGGAGGGCGGACTGTTCAAAGGGCCAAATGAGTGGATGGTTAGGTGCAATTTCACGCCTCACTGCACAGCCAAATAAAGGGAAATTTTTTTTTAAGTGTAACTGAACTTTTGCAGCACTGCTGGGCTTTTTCACTTGACTTGGAGATTCCAACTATTTTGAGAGCTGCACACCTTTCAGCTACAACGAGGGTTTTTACAACAAACTAGGTAATGTGTAAGTAAAATAAAGATTTCTTTCTCTCATCACAGGAGAATTCACAAACATTTCTGTACTTTAAATGTTTGCAAAAGCCCTGCTTTTCACCAGATGTGTGGAAGTAAGTTTATTTTCTCAAAAAGCCCAAGCCGAACACGGCTTGGCTCCCTGCCCCGTCCCCGGGCTGACGCTACGAAGCTGAGTGGCACAGCTCCTGGGAGCGGAGAGGAGGGCTGGGAGCCAGGGGAAGAGGGCAGCAAACGAGGCCGCAGAAACAAAGGAGATGCATGCGGACAGAGCGTTACTGCACACCGCGTGAGACCCTGAGCACTTTAGAAACCCCAACCCTGTTAGGTGGATATTGCCAGCATCTCTGTCTCACGGTTGTAAGAAAAGTAAATGACTTCCCTGGAGGTCGCACGGTTCGGAGCAGCAGGGAGCAACCTCCCAGGGAGGCGTGCTGCCCCCACCAGCCTTGCTATAGTGTAAACACAGGGGCCTGGACAAGAACAGACGTCTCCTGTATAAACAAGCAAGAGCTCAAACATCTGGCCCTTCCTCTGCAGCGTCCATGCCCTACAGGTACAAGCCCTTTGGCCTGCCCTGTCCCGCTGGTGTAAATACCAGGAGACGCCCTTCCCCTGCACACTGGCCTGGGGTTTGTGAGACCACGGATGCGGAACAAGTCTCTCCGTGTGCACCTGGTGTGCGCCAGGGTGCAGGCAAAGCAGGGTAAATCCGACGCCATGCCCACCCGCGGGCTACAGGCATCGACGAGCAAATGACGCCTCCTACCTTCCCCTTCCCACATGTGTAACATGCAACACGCCGCCTTCACCATTTTTAAATGTACACTTCAGGCGCTTTGAGTACCAGCCATCCCCCTGTCCATCTCCAGAGTGGCCTCATCCTCCCCGGCTCAACCTTGAACCCTTAAACACCGACTCCCCGCTCCCCTGCCTCCCGCCCGGGCCAGTGCCACTCTGCTGTCTCTGAGCCTCTTCCGGGTGCCTCCTACACAGGCCAATCACACGGTCCGTGTCTCAGCGGCCAGCTTGCTCCTTCCGCACGAGGTCCTCCAGGCTCGCCCACGTGCAGCAGGGCTCTGGACGCTCCTCCTCGGGGGCGGCAGCACGCCACGATGGACACATTTCCCTCGTCCGCTCATGTGGTCGCGGTCGCCGGCTTGCTTCCATCACACGCCCCGCTGAGACACGGTCACCATCTCCTCTCTGGAGTGACACGTGTGGTCACGAGCACCACGTCCTCTAGAAGGCCCTGTCCCTGGGGCTCCCTGTGATGGCCGATGGAGGAAATGCTAGGGCACCCCACTTTAACCTTAAGGAATGTGGTAAGCTGGATTTCTAAGGAACATCTCCTAAATTTTTAAGCTGTTGATAATTTATTCAAACGCTCCCGAGCACTGTGGAAGTCAAACAAAATGGGCCTGGAAGCTGGGTTAGACCCTCGGAGCCTCAGCGCAACCGTGGCCTGCTAACGCTTCCACGCAGCAGGGCTTTGCAGATGAAGAAGCAGAGATCAGAGAGGCTGAGCGAGTGGCCCAGGACTGCCCAGCGGTGCTGGCACCTGAACAGAGCTTTCCAGCTCTAAGCTCAGTCTTTCCCAAATGCCACTGCTGCATGTGTAAAAATGCTTTGTGACTGACAACATGGATATGTGTCTAGTGTGCAATTGTTAACACAAGTGAAGAGCGGAGCCCTAAAGGGTTCATGAGACTTAAAAGGCATGTCTGCAGCCTGGTTGGGCGGGGGACAGGGTCTTAGTAAGGGCTCCGACCTCCTAGCGGCAAAGAAAACAGCACTTCCACCTTCCCAGCCTCCCGCGGTGTGCACCGGACCTATCAAAACCCAGGGTTGGCCTGCAGCTGTTAATCAGGACCCCGGCCGGTGAGGACGCCCACGAGGGCCCCACAGGGAAGGGTCCAGGCTCCGGGTCTGGGGACACAGGCTGCCCTCAGCCCTCTGTGGCAAGGCCAGACGCTCCCCAGCTTGGATGGGCTCCTCCAGGTGCAAGACGGGGTTAAATGGTGTGTCTGTTTTCTCTCTAGGTCAGCAACCCGGGCACGGTTTAAAAGCATTCTTCACCCAGACACAGATAACCCTCTGACACGGCGCTCGCACAGGCCTGCTATGTGGCACCATCCTGAGCCCCTCCTGGGACAGGGCCGCGGCCCTGGGGCAGGCTGGACGGCTCCCGGGACACGCCAAAGGCAGAGCCCTCTCTGGCCGTGGTGTGCTTTCTGCTCCCTCCTGGAGTATTCTAGGATGTTATGAGCCCTGTGGAGACCCCTGCGCCTGAAGAGTCACATTCTATCCGGGCAACAGGCTAGTGCTAAAAACAGTAAGTGGGATATCTAGTGTGTCAGAAGGCGACGAGGACCACGAGGCGCTGGGAGTGTGAGCAGACTCTGGGGATGTCTCTTGTCCAGCTTCCTGGTCCACTCCAGACCTCTGAGTTTGTCTCTATAGCATACAGTTCAGAAAACAGAACAGAGCAAGGCCTTCAAGAAAGACAAGCACTCTAACCACTGAGCTAAATCCCCGGCCCAAGAAAGTCTTCTGAGAGACAGGGATGATCTTCTGGGCTGACTCCACTGAGAGTCCTCCCGTCCACACCATCACCCCCTCGTCTCAGTCCTGAGCCCCATTTTGGTGAAAGACCCCCAAGAATCCCTCTTGTGACACTGATCTGCCCTCCGAGCTATGACTCTTGGCGGCAGTCACCTCCAGGTCCTCCTAAGCATCTCTGACTCTTCTACTCACTTGGCCTGTTTCCAGAACAGTCCCCACAGGGCTGCGTACTGGTTGGCCGTCCGTTGCCAGAGCCCATGCTGTATCCTCCGCCTGCTAGTTCTGCTGTCTTGTCTGAGGCGTTAGAGAGACTGAGCCGCCAGAGCGTGCAGGATGCCTAGCAATCCTGTTGGCCTCTCAGATGTCCACTTGTGTGTCGGCAAGTCTGCACCCCATTGCACCCCTCCTTTGTGATTCTGCCGGGGCCACGCACCTCTTCTCCTAATATATCATTCTTTAAGTTGACCCCTGTTTTTTCACTTAAACTTATTTTAAAAAGTAAATGTTATACATGCTGGTAAACAGAAAACCATTTCCGTTTGCCCAAAATAGAAAGAAACTCTAAAAATAAATACAAGGAAGGGAAGTTATTAAATTATAACCAGATACTGCAGCATGCTGGAGGCTTCGAGTCTGAGGCTGGCTCTCTTTTTGTGTCAAAGAGAAAAGGAAATCAGCAAGTGTTGGAGAAGCCTTGAGGACATACTACTATCGACACGGGATTTTCTCCTTGGCATCACTGGAAAGCGCTGGAAGGAGGTGCTCTCGTTCTGGGCCTCGCGGTGCATCATGGAGCAATTCCTTAGCACACATTCCCCTCCGGTCAGGAGAAGCTGCCACAGCCGAAAAGATGAGGACTCCTGGTGCCGGGAAGAAGGTGGGGCTGTGTGCGCAAGGTGGAAGTGGACAGTACGAGCTGAGCTTGGTGCGAGGGCACCACGCGATTCAGATGAGGCCAGAAGATCAACCACAGCCACAGCCCGCCTTCCCCCAGGGCCGCCTGGGGTGCCAGGGACACTCCTACTTACTCCTCGCCATGTGGAGAGAGGGAGCAGCCTCCCTCCTCTGCGAAGGACCTGCTGGATCCCATCCGCTAACCCTGTGCCGGCGGAGTGCCGGGCGTGGCCGTGCACAGGGAACTGAGGCAGAGCCCTCTGGCCCTCACGGGTCCCAGCACCGTGTCCCCTCGGCTCCTGGGCAGTCTGGGGACAAGCATCAGGTCTCACAGCCCAAGGTTCCTCTAGACGTGTGCTGGGGATGGCATCCCATGTTTCATCTGTAAATTCCCAACTTTTTAAAATTAAAAAAATGATTGTGGTAGATAATACGTAAGGTTTAACATCTGAATCTTTTTTCTTTTTAATACTGGGATTGAACCGAGGGTCTTGGCTCAGACCTACATTCCCAACCCTTTTTTCCCCCTTTTTCATTTTGACACAGGGTCTCACTAAGTTGCTAAGGCTATACTTGAACTTGCAACCCTCCTGCCTCAAATTCCCAGAGTGCTGGGATTATAGGCTGGCACCACTGCGCCGGCTTGACTGTTTCTGAGTATACAGATCACTGTTGTGTGATCATCGCCACATCCAGCTCCAGAACTAGTTCACCTTCCTGAGCTGAGGCTTCCCGTTCAACACTCTTCCCCACTTCCTGGCAACCCCGTTCCATTTCCTGTCTCCATTGACTGACTCTTCTAGGCACTCCACACACACGGGACCACACAGTACTGGTTCTTTCATGACTGGCTTGTTTCATTCAGCAGAACACCCTCAAGGCTCATCCACATTGTAGCATCTGTCAGTCCTTCCTCCCCCACCACCATTTTTTCTTTGAGACAAGCTCTCATTTTTTGCACAAGCTGGCCTCGAACTCCTGAGCTTAAGTGATCCTCCTGCCTCAGCCTCCTGAGTGGCTAGGACTACAGGCCTGTGCCACTGATGGTCTTCCTTTTCAAGGCTGAATAATGTCCCATTGTACACACAGACCACCTTGTGTTTATCCATTCATCTACTGATGGACATTTGGATGCATTCTACCTTTTGGCCACTGTGAACGCTGCTGCTATGAACGCATGTGTCCAAAAATCTGTTCATGTTTCTCCTTTCAATTGTTGGGGTGGATACATTTCCAACTTTAAATCTGGTTTAAAAGGCCCTTATGATTTCCAGAACATTGCCCAGTGAATAGGCTCCCTCCATCCTCCTCCTGCCCACACCTCCCTGGGCCAGTCTGCCTGGGCAGTACGCAGCCCCTCACGCTGGGATGCAGTCACTTCTTGGGGTCTGATTCTAGGACTGCCCCCCGACACCCAAACCCAAGGATGCTCAGGCCCCTTAGACAGAACATCATGGCATGCGCACGGAACCCGTGGCCGTGAGTCCACGTGTCTAGATCACGTCCAGATGCCACAGAACACCCAAAACAATGTGAGTGCTATGTAAATCACTGCTCTCTGTGTTGTTTAGGAAACAGTGGCAAGAAAAAGGTCTGTACATGTTTCATACATATGCAGTCTGCCCCCAAGTACTTCTTATCTGTAGTTGGATCAATTGCAGATTCAGCCCTGCAGGTCAGAAGAACCAACTCTATCGTTTTTACAAGGCCCACTGCAGTCCACAAGAGCGAAGAGTAAACCCTAAATTCTGGAATTGTGGGCCCCAGGGTAGGTGCGAGGTGAGGAGGAGATGGGAAGTCCAAACCGCGGCCTGGAGGCCCAGCCAAGCGCTCCTGGGCGATCCAAGCAGGAGCCAGGCAGCTGAGACACAGCCTCCCGCAGGCTCCGGAGACCCCGGCCTGCCAGCAGTGCCCTCGGGCCGACCTCTCCTGGACAAGCTGCCTGCGGCCAGTGATAAACAGCATCAGTCATGAGTGGAGGGGACTTTCCTCCCGAGAGTCCCAGTGACCACGCAGGGACTGAGTGCAGAAACGTCGCAGATGATTCATCCAAACAGCCCAAGGTGCAGTGGCTGAAGAGAAGCTTACATCAGGCCAACACAGGTTTCTTTTACTTCTTTTTTTTGGCATTTCTTCTTGCTGGCCTCTCTTATTCTAATCATCATAATGTGGTCCACTCGTTTTTCAATGTTTTCACCCCATTTATCTAAGAGTGCAAGTGATAGCTTCAGTCAACAAAATCAGTCCCTTTCAATCCCACGGACTTTATCCTCTGGATGTTCAGGGACTGTGGACATCTGCCTGACAAACACAGAGAGCTGCTGGGCCAGACTCATAAATTAATGGGAAGTCCTGGTCGATCAACATCTGGCTCAGCCCCTCCTTGGGACTGTGGCTTTCCCTGAGCTGACCATCTGGGCTTTGCATCCTCCTCCTCCAGGGCAGCTACCACGAGCTCTTGGCTTCATCCGGCTTTGCCTTCCTTGCCCATGTCCTTCCTCAGCTAGGACCTAGTGTCCGCAGAAAAGCACAGTGCTGTTGGGGGAGCAGGCTGGATTCCTGCAAAGCCAGCCCATCAGTTAGAACATCGTCCCTGCTGTAGAGACTGCTGACAACTGTCCCAAACCCCATGAGCCAGGAAGCATCGCAGCCCCCGAAGACACACGCCTCCCTACCTAAAGCCAGACCCAAACTGCCTTCGACCCAGAAGCCACAGCAGGCCACCAGTGATGAGCAGAAGATCAGCGCCCAGCAGGGCTTCCTGCCCCTGGAGAGACAAGATGGGAAGATCCAAACCCAAGCTCCTTAACAGCTCAGAGGACGGGACAGAACACAGAGCTGTAAGACAGGAAGTTGGATGGAAACCAGAATGTGGATCAAAGTCAGGGCCACTGGGGGATGCTGGCTCATGCTAACCCAAGCGTCCCCCTTGGCTGGAACCCCAGAAATCACTCTGGCTGTCGCTCTGGAAGTGGCTGGGCTCACAGAACACAGTAGCTTTCTCATGGGGTGCAGGACCTGGATGCCTTGTGTCCCAAGCAGCCAGCCTCATCACCTCCAAGATCCCATCTGCAGCAGTTGCCTGGGAACCCTCCAGAGTCCCCGTGAGCTGTCATCATTCCTGGCTCTCCTGTTTGGCCATTCCTGAGTCTTCCTTCTGTGCAGCTGCTGTGAAGATGTAACCAGGTCATAGGCAATGGTCAATCTGGACTCAGCTTGACTGGATTAGCAACTCCTCGTTAGGAGGCCGGGCTGTGAGGGAACTAACCCTACCAGTGGGTTAATCCATAGATGAGTTCATAGCTGAACGGGCTATCAGGAGGCGGGGTAAGTGGAGGAAGTAGGGCACTGGGGGTGCATCTTCGAAGGGTGTACCTTTCTGGGGGCTCTTTCCCATTCACTGTGTTTGCTGGCTCCCATGAGGGACTGGCTCTCCTGTGCCACAGCTCTCTTCCACCATGATGTTTCTAACTGGGGACTAAATCCTCTGAAACCATAAGCCCAAAACCCTTCCCTCCTTTAAATTGTGTACGTCGGGTATTTTGTCTCAGCAATGGAAAGGTAACCAATACCGACTTTGCAAACTATGAGCTGCATGCACATGAGGAAGTTCTGAAAACCTGTCTATCACAGAGATAGCTGCATCAGGACCCCTGAAGGTCTCCTTGTGTGAGGTTAGGTCCTCAGCACTCTTAGCAATGTGAGGAGCAGTTAACAGTTACCTCTAAAGCTGAGGCCAAGGGATGGTGCAGTTCCTGGAGGCTGTGACAGTGGGCACCCTATCGCTCTGTCTGTTCGTCTGTCTGTCTATTGTCTGGCATCCATCTATCCATCCACCCAACTGTCTGGCTGATTCCTAGAGACAGCAGCAAACAACTTGCTTTCAGACCTCCCTTCTCCAGGCAACCCAACCAACCCAAAGCTCACATCCTCAACTAACAACTTTACCTAACTCTCACACAACGAACCAGGAGTTCCTTGCCCCAAATCACCCCAACACCACCTACCAAACAACCAATGACCACTCCTAGCGTTCACGGTCTGGAGTTGCTGAAACCAGCGGTGGCGAACCTGTGGCACACGTGCTGCAACCAGCTGCTTGTCATCGTCGAGAGCTCCGGCAGGTTCGCCATCCTGGTTTAAACTCTCCAATCCCCAAGTCGCTCAGCCTGCCTTTCTGCCGTGTGCCTCCCTCCTCACATGGAAGGCTCTGACCCCACTCCCCCTCGTGTCTTTCACTTCCAGCCGCTTGGCGCTTCCCCACGAGGCCCTGCGTACTGCAGCTCCTCATCCCCTTGGAACCCTAACTGATCAACTCTCCTTTCAAGGGCCTGTCTTCACACTCGTCATCTTACTGTACCTGATCGGAACACAATTCTGGGTACATTTTAGGCAAATCAGATGCGCTCAGCGTGGTATGACCGTCCTGGGTACATCTCAAAACAACCCCAAAGACAAAGGGGCTGGTGGAGGGAGCAGCTTGCAGAGAGCAAAAGCTGCCTGCGAAGCGGTGTGACGGGAGCTGGAGGGCGACAGCTGGTCCCCAGGGCCTGTGGGAGGGCCCTCTGAGACCAAACCACAAACCACATCCCTACAGGCGGCCACCCGGGGCCCACGGCAGGGAGGACAGGGCACGGGTGTGTGTGAAACCTCAAAACACAGATGCCTGGCACACCTGCGCCCTATTCCAGGAAAGTGTGATTCAGCAGGTCTGGGTGGGGCCTGGGAATTTGTCTTTAGTGCTTCCCGGACCTGTCAGTTGTGCCGGGATGCAGCACGAAGCCCTCATCAGATGCTGGCGTGTGCTTGGTCTTCAACCTCTAGAACCATGAGCCAACTTCTATTGCTGAGAATTTACTCAGGCTGTGGTGTTGTGCTGTAGCAGAGAAAGTGGATGAAGATCCTTCTTAAAGGTAAATTATTAATCCCACTTCCTCGACAAAAACCTGAGGCTCAGTGTGGCTCAGTAACTGGCACAAAGTCACACAGCTTGGCAGTGAGAGCTGGAATTTCCAGTCTGAGCAGAAAGCCAGCATTCTGCTTCCTTTGGACATTCACCGTGGTCAGTCAAGCCCCGGGCTGATTAATAACACCACAGGGCTCCCAGAAACCACGCTGAGCAGGCCTCTCAGGACTCTTGCAAGTCTCCAACATTCCCATGGGTTTTTTGTTTTGTTTTGGTTTGGTTTTTGCTTTCCTTAGACAGGGTCTCGCTATGTAGTTCAGGCTGGCCTTGAACTCACTATGTATCCCAGGCTGGTCTTGAACTCGCAGCAATCCTCCTGTCTCAGCCTCCTGAGTGCTGGGATTACAGAAGTACACCACCATGCCCGGCCCCGTGCAGTTTTTTAACAAACAAACACCTTGAGAGCGTTGAGAGAAGGGAGCTGAACCGTACCTGATCATTAATTTTGCATTCAGACAAGTTCATTTCCCTAAGATCTAATCATTTTTGTTTCCCTGAAACCTAAAGAAACAGTGCTCAGCATAAATGTTTACTCTGTCCTCCTTCTAACGTGCAGCAAAAGGAAAGCCAACTCCAGCGAGAGAGAGGGGTCAGGCCCAGTCGGGAACATGACTTGTTTGAAAAACCTTTCAGAACAAGTTCTTAATCTGGGCTGGGGAAATTCTCAAAACCCTGCAACTGCGTGTGTGGTTCTGCACGAATAGGCACTTCTGTCTGAGTACCGAGCCTTCATCTGGGCCTCGAAGGGCCTCGGGGGTCAGGGCTCCTCTCGGATTCTTTCACAATTAACTTTAAGCGTTCCCCTGCCTAGATCTTCCTTTCTTGTTTTCAGTGAAACTATAACCTGTTCCAAAAACTGGCAGTCAGCGGAATTCAGTTCACAAACATTTTATGATAATATAGTGGTAGGCTATATAAAAATAAATTTTAGATGTTCCTTTCCTTTTTAGTTAATGATAAATAAATAATTATTTTATTGGCACTCAAGTCTGAGGTTTTTGTTAAAAATATTCCCTCGCCCCAGAAAAAAATTCAACATCTTCTCTTGTGAGGTGTAAAAATAAAAAGTTCAAAGCAAGGCACATAACGCAATGGGAGAGTGCTTGCCTGGCATGCCTGAGCCCCTGGGTTTGATCTGTAGCACCCTCCCCTAAAATAAATTGCAATCATAGCTTATTACAAGAGACACAAATGGATAGCCAGACAAAGAAGAGGTACACAGGATCCCGAGCGCAGGAACCCTTGTCCCCACGAGGCTGAAGCTTGCTGCCCCCCAGTACCCCAGTGCGTTCGCCAGCCAAGAAGTTTGCCCAAATTTCCTCACAGAGCTTTCACTGAGGTTCAGTACTGCAGACATGATTAATAAAGTCACTGGCCACTGACCATTCAATTTACTCTCCAGCCCTCCCTCCCCAGAGATCAGATAATGGGATACAGAGTTCTAATCTTCTCGATCATCTCCCTTTGGATGAACCAAAGTCAACTGCTTGGTAACTCTTTTTATTTTTTTTTTTAATTTTTTAAATTTTTTTGAGACAGGGTTTCACTATGTAGCTCAGGCTGGCCTGGAACTTGCAGCGATCCTCCTGCCTCTGCCTCCTGAGTGCTGGGATTACAGGCGTGCACTGCCACGCCTGGCTACTTGGTAATTTTAATCACGCTGGCAAGATCCCTTTTCTGCACAGTGCGACACAGTCATGGAGTAATCCCTGTCAGGGTTTTAGGCTCTGTGTCCCCTGGAGAAGAGAACACAAAGCATGTTCATGGGTAGCAGGATGTTGGGGGCCGCCTCCGATTCCGCCCACTGACTCCGTCTCCCCCAACACTGCTGTGACCACCAGTGCTGCGCTCTGCATGTGTGTGGTGTGTGCCCAACGGCAATGTGGGCAGACCCGCTCCAGCACAAACAAAGGCAGAGGCCAGGCCATCTGCCCCGTGCCCGCCACACCAGCCACTGCACGTGGGCCACTCTGTCAAGTCTTCCTGCCAGGCAGGGACCATCAACATGTCCGTCATACATATGGGAAAACGAGGCTCAGGGACTCATGGAAGGTCCCCAAAGTGAAATGGGAAATGGGGGTGCAGGATCTGAACCCGGGGTGTCAGAAAGTCAGGGTCCAGGTCTAGCTTTATTATGGACTCTACCTTTGTGGCTGCACCTCCAGCCTTGATCTGCCCAGAATACGACCGACAGGGTATCCGTGCCTCCGTCCTTGCGGGGCTGTTGTTTGGGTTCTAGAAGCAATGACGGGTAAAGAGGCATCCTCTAAACAGCAAAGACCCATAAAAGGCCGTGAAGAGCACGGCTGTTGACATTACTTTTAAGCCCCTTTATTTCTATTTACTGGAGGAAGTTGTTTTGTAGGCAACTTGAGGATTCGGAAACAACCAAGCCACGAAGCCATCTGCAGGGCCAGGGAGCCCTGAGCAGCAGGACTGCAGCTGAGGTTGGGGAGAAGCACCGACCTGTGACGTGCCAGAGGCAGGGTGGCAGGGCGGGCACACGTCGCCGCACGCCAAGCCGGGGTGCCCCTGAGCAGAATCTCCCAGCTCACCCCTGTTTGTGCAGGGTACCGAGTCACCCGTGTAACCCAGCCATCCGTCTTTCCTGAAAACACACAGCTTGTTTAAATGAAAAGCAGACAGCATAAGTAGAACTGTCCACAAAAGGGTATCCTCGTGCTCCCTGGTGGGCGCCAGCAGGTCCTCTAGACAGCGCGGCCCCAGAGGAGAAGTGGGTACTTGCTGTGCATGTTGCCTAATTGGGAAGCGAGGGTTTTGCGGGGCTTTTCAAGGTTCGTTTTAGAAACACAGACAGCTTGAGCCCCTCTCAAGTGAAAACACACATGTTTACAACAGTCCCCATGTTCCTCCTTCCCGAGAGAACGCAGAAGAAGAAAATCTTTCTGAAGTGTGGCACACACAGCATTTCTTTCCCAGGCTGGACCTACGTGCGGTCCTGCGTCCACCAGTCAGCCCAGAGTCCTCACTGCTATTTCCCCAAGAGCCTGAGGGAGTCCTCAGGCAGCAGGATGATCATAAACTCGAGCTGGCTAAGCTTTAAAATACTCTATGGACAACCAGGGTCAAAGCGTGGCCACATCCCTGCCCCTGGACTTCCCTGTCCTTCATGGGGGTCAGCTGTCAAGGGCGCTGCCAAGGCACAGACTTCCGTGACCCCGCGCTGCTTCTGCCTCAGGTCCCACCTGTCTGGGCAGGGGCCGCCTCCCGCACCATCTTCTCCCCAAAGCCTCTCATTGTCCAGGAGCAAGCATGACTTATAAAAAGCACATCGTGTAAGCCAATGTTCTCCTAAAAATCACTCCTATATGAATATACAATTGGGTACGTTTGTCGTACTCACACCATCAACCCTAATGTGATACCACATCATGTCCCTTTGGACAGTAATGGTCAAAAAAGCAAGGTGACAAATGTTGACTAAGAATGGAGAAACTGGAACGTTGGGGAACGTGGGATGGTGCACCCACTTCAGAAAACAGAGTGGACTGAGCGTCCTCAAAAAGTGAAACCTAAATTTGCCGCATGATTCAGAGACCCCATTCCTCGGCATATACCCAAAGTAAAGGCGAGCAGAGATCTGAACAGGTATTCGTACACCAACGTTCATAACATCATTCACAAGAGCCGAAGGGTAGAAACGACCTAAATGTCTGTCCGCAGAGGAAGAGACACACACATTCAGACACATAATGCAACGGGACATTATTCAGCCTTTAAAAGGGTGGGAGCTCGGACACATGCTACAACACGGGCCAACCCTGAATACGTTACTACAAGTCAAATGCCCCACGTCCAAAAGACAAATATGGTGTAATTCTGCATAGATGAAGTATCTAGAAGAGGCAAATTCACAAAAACAGAAACCAGGATAAGGTTGCCAGGACAGGTGGGAGGGGAGAATGGAGGGTGAGGGAAACTGGAACAGTATGAGTGGGGCTGGACGAAATTCTCTGGAGATGGTTTGTGCGGTGGTCCTGCAACACCGTGAAGGTACTTACTGCTGCTCATCTGTATACTTAAACGGGTGATGATGGAACGGTTTATGTCATGCTTATTTTACCACAGTTCAAAAAATGTACAGAAAAAGCTCAGAGAACCAGACACTTAACAAGGATGAGGGAGATGCTTCAGGGAGCTAACTTTAATAAAAATCATCACCTTCAGCCCTTGTGGGAAAAGTTAGGAGATTCGTTCTCTCCCACTCCTTTCCTGGCAAGATTGCCAGCTTAAGGGGAGACAGAAGAGAGACCACAAGGAAGAGGGGATAGAGGGGGAAGAAAAAGTGGGGGAAAGGCGTGTGGGGGGGAGACAGACAGAGACAGAGAGAGACAGAGCGAGAGAGCGATCACCAGGAGCCGATGTGGTGTTTCTCAGAACTCGAGGACCTGACCCTCTTCTCCTGGGCTCTCTTCTCCCTTCTTCTGCCCTCACACAGTTTGAGCTGGTTCAGTCCCTGGCAGTGAGGTTGACGTCCTGTTCTCAGTAATGAACTGCCCAGAGGGAGACAGAGACAGGGCAGGGGAGGGAGGCTGTGTTCCCTCTGACTATAAACAAATACTTCGATTATTTTCAAGTAAAAATTATTCAAGTTTTGATTTTCAACTCAATCAGCTCAGATTGACTTAATATGCAATTCAAATAATTTTGAATTCCAACAAAGTATTCAACATTATTTTGGAATTAAAATATCTGAGTCATTAAAAATAAGCATTATTTGGCCATGCTATGAGCTGTATTGTGTCCCCACAGAATCCACATCCCTCAGCCCGCTGTGTTTTGGATCTGGACTGTCCCCCAGCTTGGCCCAGCCTGGTACTGCTGGGAGGTGGTGGCTCGCTCGGGGCAGGGCCTGGGGGGTCTTCAGGCCCTTGGAGGGGACAGTGCAACCTTGTACCTTCCTCTTCTGTCTCTCTTTTTCATTCCCTGCTGAAGAGGTGAGGGGCTTGCCCACCATCACACACGCCAGCGCAAGGTGCTGCCCCACCACAGGCTGAGGGCGATGGGCCAATCAATCACGGGTCGAAGCTCCAAAGGTGTGAGCCAAAATAAACTTCCCGTCTTCATAAGTCGGTTCTCTCCTGCATTTGCTAGTGACAGGAGGCTGACTCACCCAAAATCCTAATCCTGAGGACTTCAGAACATGGTTGTATAAAGAAGTAATTAAGGTAAACTGAAGTCACGTGCGAGGGCCCTAGTCCAAGATGAGCAGTATCCTCCCAGAGAAGAGATGAGGGTGCAGACACACACAGAGGGAAGACAGTGTGGAGAGGATGGTAAGCTACAAACCGAGAAGAGTGAACTCAGTGTTCTTAGCGTCTCAACTTTGGGCTTGCAGCCTTGAGGCCTACGTGTCATCTAGTTCAGACCACCCAGAGGGACACAGCGCCGATGGTGCTACGTATGGCGCAGGTGGAAGGACTGAGCGAAGCCCATCATGGAAAGCCGCATACTGTGCGATTTCAGGTTCGTGAGACACCCAGAACAGGACACCTTGGGGACCCACCCACCACAGGGCTCCTGAGAGGGCGCAGGCGGTCGGCACAGACTCCAAGCCAGGCTTTCTGCAACCGGAAGCCAGCTCCGGATTTATCATCCCGTGACCCTGGCTAAGCTCCTAAACTTCTCTTTGCCCCGCCTTCCTCACCAGTTAGATGGGGACAGTAATCGTGCTTATCTCACAAGCCTAAATGACTGAACTCACACGAAGCGCTCCGAGCAGTCCTGGCATCAGGTGGGCCTCTGGAGAAGCGTCCTCTCGGTGGCGAGCCCGTCACTGCAGGCTCCCCGAGGGGGACGCACCCCGACTGGTGACCCCGGTTCCGACACTGTACAGAGACGGGCCCTGAATGGAAGAAGCCTTGTTTTCATTGTGAGGGAGAGAAGGCGGCTCCCAGGGGCCCGTAGTTCATGTTTCCTGTGGACCTACAAGCCCGAGAGAGTAGAAGCACCTGCCCCTGCGGTGAGCCATTTCTTACCAGTCCACGGTTGCAGCCCAAATCAAACGGTCCCTCCCAGCTCCGTGAGGCAGGCACTTGCCGGGCCTCAACCTTCCTTTGCTAATACACACACTCCAGCGTCGATTCAGGTGACTCAGGTCGGAGCCACGCAGCCACCAGCCAGTAGGAATGCGTACCGTACGGCAGTGGCGGCGAACCTCTCGGAGATGAGCACCCAAACTGCACCCCAAAACCCACTAATTTACGACAAAGTGCCAACACTGCAATGAAGCCTGAATACTGAGGTCTCGGCTCAGGATACACAGCTGTTGCCCGACGCTCAGCTGCTGGGGCGACTTGGCTCTTACGCCGACAGAGCGCGCTCTGTGTGTCTGCTGCGGCACGTGTGACACAGGCTCGCCACCGCTGCCCAGTGGCGCTCAGTGGGTGCCTGTCCACATGGCCCCGGCTGGGCTCGCCCCTCACGCCAGCACTACTGCACCGTCACGTGAGTGACTTCTGGAGCCGGCCCCCAGGCTCCCGGGCAGACACGACACAGCCAGGGTCCCGAGAGGAGGGTTCCAGGACAAAGGGTCCTCTGCTGGCTCCTCAGAATGGTCAGGCCAGAGGTGGCAGGTAGACTCCAGGCCTTTGCAAGGCACACCTGCCCGAATCTCAGGGGACATCTCCCCGACAGGTGCGCCGCACACCGCTGGCCCTTGGCAGGGTCTTCTTCAGGGAAAACCGAATCCCACCGGCAAAGGGCAGCACATACAATCACACCAGGCCACAGGCCACGGCCAACCTGAAGTCTATTTCTTTCACAGACCGCAGAACAGATTTTTATCAGCAGGAGTTACGGGCACGAATGTAGCTGCCACTACTGGCCAAAGTCCAATTTAAACCCCTCTTTCCAGCACGGGGGAAAGGGGGGTCTGTTCTGCTGATCGGGTCTGTTTCCAATTTGCCTGTTAGAAAAACCGCAGTGGGAGAGAGGTGAGAGGTACATGGGAATGCGGTTCTGCTCCGGTCCTGCAACGCTCCAGGGCGTCTCAGTGATACCCAGAGGGGGCTGCGAAAATCCTAAAACACTCCCCGACAAACTTTCCTTCTGGCTGCCTAGAAGGCCTGCTCCGGTCTGAGTCCACAGACACGCGTAGCAGGCTAACAAGCCCGGCGCACACAGCCTTTTCCTGCAGAGGCAGACAGGTGCGAGGGCTTCTCCCTGGTCACACTGACGCCCTTGAGTAGTCCCAGCCATCTAGTCCGTATTCAGAACTCCTCCCCCGCCTCGCCTCTGCCCTCCTCTTTTCCTGTCTGACCTCCAGCCGAGTGACTTACCCATTCTGTGCCTCAGTTTTTTTCTCATCTGTAAAGTAGGAAAAGTAATTAGTATCTACTGCCCATAGATTTTATAAGGACTAAAAGACTAAATATGTGGAACATGCTTACTTAGAATAGACAGAAAACATCCATAAATGTTACCT
Source organism: Hystrix cristata (assembly GCA_004026905.1). Taxonomy (NCBI): domain Eukaryota; kingdom Metazoa; phylum Chordata; class Mammalia; order Rodentia; family Hystricidae; genus Hystrix; species Hystrix cristata. The sequence continues at coordinate 134,401 of PVJO010001244.1, read as the reverse complement.
GTTATCATTACTTATTTTAAAAATTGTGCTGGGGATTTAGCTCAGTGATTAGAGTGCTTGCCTTGCAAGCACAAGGCCCTGAGTTCGATCCCCGGCACCACCAAAAAAAAAAAAAAATTGTTGGTGTCACTTTTACTGTTGCAGTAGGGACTACGGTAGAGAGAGAAGCGACCATTAGACCTGTAATTGTCATATTCCGAGGGCTCTTCTCATCTTTTATTAACTTGTTCCACGGGACTTTCTACCTCAGACGCCGCTAATCTTCCTGTAATTTGCAGCTCCCTCTTGCCCCTTCTCTCCTTCTCCTTCACATGGATCAGCTTACCCAAGTCCCAAACTCCACATAATCTGACGCCGCTGAATTCTTGCCGACCATCCTCCACACACTGGCGCCCTGCATTCGGCTCCCTGTCACCTCCCCAAAATAAATCTTCCCCCAAATAAATCTTCCTTCTTTTTGGCACTTTTCTTAGGTATTTTGTCACAGCGACACGAAGCTCTTTCTCTTTTTGTGCCGTCACAGGCTTGCCCTATGACCCCGCCCAACCCTCCAAGGGCTCCAGTCTGAATACCACGAACAGTTTTGAGGCTGAGTCTCCATGTGAGTTTCCAGCCTCGTAGCAGGGTCCTCAGCACTGCTGAGAGGTCGGAGGTGCCTGCTGCACAGGCAGACAGGACTGCTAGGCCGTGATAAACTAATTCAGAGGGCAAGATTCGGATTAAGTGTGTTAATAGCTGTCAAAAATATCATTAAAAATGTTTTTAGAGAGTCACAAACTGGGAAACTATATTTTCAATAGATAAACTACTCCCTGGTAGAGGATTAATATTCCAAATATACAAACAACTCTTACAATTCACAAGTATCTGCTTGTAGACACACAGAATAAACATACTTTCCCTATTTCTTCCACTCAGCACAGTTAGGAGCCCTGGGCATTCTATATAAAATAATTATATATACAAATATGATAGGGCTATGGCCTGATAAATCCACTGCAGGCTTAAAATACATAAGCCCAAAACACACTTAGCAGACTTAACCTACCGAACATCACGGCTTAGCCGAGTCTACCTTAAACATGCTCAGAACACACAGTAGCCTACAGCTGGGCAAAATTCGCTAACACGTGTCAAATCTCTCCTCTACAGGCCACATGCGCATCTGTAGACATGCTGTGATGTAAAAACAGAATAATGGAGAGTGCTAGCAACAGCACACTGTGGTGATCGGCTATTGCCCCTTGATCCTGTAACTGACTGGGAGCTGAAGAGAGAGGGTGATGTGCTGGCCTGGGAAAAGACGAGACCAAAACTCTGAGGTCTGGTTTCCACTGGGCACTTGTGGCTTTTATGTCATCATAAAGTCAAGGCTTGAACTGAATCATCCTAAGCCAGGAATATCTCTGAAACACAAGAAGGGTGCTGTGCTAGCGGGAAGAAGGCAGGCCAGCTGGGGATCTGAGCTCCTGGTTTTCTTTTTGCCTCACAGACTTGGAGCTTAGGAGACTGCAACCTGGAAACACCGATGGCCCAGATGAAAATGAGAACAAAGCAACAAACGCCTGCTCACTCCTCACTCTAGCCAAAGGCCCAGGAGAGGCGTCCTGGCCCAAAACATGGCTTTCAGACAATAACAGCTTGACTCCAACCAAACGTCACACAGAAAACTGACGAGTGATCCCACTCTCAGCCCTCAACAAAGGAGAGTCCAGGCTTCTCCCCGTGGGTGCTGCACCGGGTGCCCATCACCCTGCTCACCCCCGTGGCACCAGGGGTCAAGAAGGGGGCCAGAACTGGGGTGCCACTGGTGAGCTTGTGGGGAGCCAAGACTCCCACCTGCCCATCCCAGGAGTAACAAGGAGCTCTGCCTCAGGAGTCCATGGAGGGGAAGGGGAGGAGGGGGAGAGAGGAGACGGAAAAAGGGGAGAGGGGAGAGGAGGAGGAGGAGGAGAAGTGGGAGGAGGAGAGGAAGAAGCAGCCAGCTAAATGAGTCAATAAGAAAAAGTCAGCCAATCTGATGGGAAATGGGCAAAATGCATGAATAGAAAAGAGGATAATAATCGTATTACCCTCTTAAACTATTCTTATGATTAAATGCTGTATTGCCTAAAATAGTTTTCCACAGGAAGCAGTAAACAAGAAGCAGATTATTATTATTATCATCATCATCAATACTATTCCACAGAAAATGACTCACGTATGTCCTAAGGACATAACAAGATGCCCAATGTCATTAATAATCACAGAAATGTTAATTTAAACCATATTGATATAATAATTAACATACTACTTACACAATAGGATGTCAAAAAGAAGGGCTGGGCTGTAGCTCAGTGATAGCATGCTGGGACATAGACCTAGCATGTGAGAAGCCCTAGGTTTAATCCCTAGCAATAAAAAAGAAAGAAAGAAAAGTTTAGCAATACCAAGTGTTGGAGAGGACACAGAGCAACAGGAAACCTTATTCACTGCCAGTGGGAGTAGAAGTTTAGTACACTCACTTTGGAAAACATTTAGATCATCTTGAAATGCTGGACATTCACATATTGATGACCTAGCAATGCCACTTGTGGGTACTCTCGCATTTACACCAATAGACATACACAGAAATGTTCCCAGCAGCACTGTTTACAGTAATAAAAAACTGGAAATACCCACATGTGCAGTGGTGTTACGGCTGTATCTAGAAGTCTTCCCAAAGCCTCCTGTACTCACAGGTGGGGCTCTCCAGAGGCGGCTAGATACAGGCAGTGTGGGTGTGCACGAAGGACATGGTAATCACATCGGTCCCCTGATTGGGGTGTGGGGATGGGAAGCCCCACTGGGGTTCGGTGGCACCAGTCAACAGGCTTGTAGCCTGAGGGGAACACAAAGGGACAGAAAGGAGGCAGGCCCACCACACACTGCTTGCTGCCTTCTGCCTGCCCTGCCACGGACTGTTTCTCCCCCGCCTGTTGCCCGGGCTTGGAGCCAGCTGACTATGGACTGAAACCTCTGCCAACCTCCCCTCCTTCAACCTGTGTCAGGTACTTTGTCTCAGCGGCGAGAAAAGTAACTAAGACAAATGACTGGAATGTTTCTCCCAAAGTTCACGTGTTGGAAACCAAGTGCCCCAGTTCGTGTGTTGATGGTCCCGGAGCTGGAGCCTTCAGGAGGCACCTCAGGCTTGATGAGTCGTGAGACCAGCACTCACAACATGACGAGTGGTCGTACAAGAAGGGGAGAGTGTCGAGCAACCTCCTTGTGTGTGGGTGCCCTTGGCCCTCTTTTCATTTTTGCAGTATTTCTTTGAATTTGAAATTTCCCAAATGAAAAGTTGATCCTTGGGATCTCCTGCCATGCGATGCCCTCTGCCACACTATGACACAGCAGGACAACGCTCCCCAGAACTGGCCCTCCTCTCCTGGGCTTCCAGCATCCAGAACTACAGTAGAAATACATTTCTGTTCTTTAACCTTGTAGCCTTTTGTAACAAAAGACCAACTAAGACAGCACGCTAATATGCAACTCAGTCACAGTGTATGCACAGGTAAGATATTAGACTACTCCAACGATGAATGAATTACAATCACAGACTGTAACATGGATAAACATCACAAACACAGTGTTAAGTCACAAAAGAACACAGTCAGAAATATTAAGCAAACTCAAAAAAGTAGCTTTTAAGAAAGAAGGGGGAGTGGATTCTTAAAAAATGTAGATGTTATAACAGACAAATGTCTGTGGAAATGTTCCAGATTAAACAACGCTAAGGAAACACCACTGGGGCCTGTCCTGGATGGAAAAAAACGCTCTGCAGGTCATTACTAGGTCGATTTACTGACGTTAATAAAGTGTAACAGGTTGCGTGAGAGAGCACTGCAGTTGTTAGCCTGAAGTGCACGGGGGTTAGACGCTGCACCTGACGTGACAGGCGTGACTGGTTCCGATAAAACTGTGTTTATGCGTGTGAGAGTGTGTACTGCATGTGCAAGCACACTCCTGAGTGTGTGAGAAGAGAAAGGGACCATGGAGAGGGAGAGAACTCGGGAGAGGAAACAGTACCAATGAGTAAAATGTTCATAGGCGAGTCAGTTAAAATGTGTGTGGGTGCTCTTCACCCTCTTTTCATTTTTGCAGTATTTCTTTGAATTTGAAATTTCCCAAATGAAAAGTTGAGCAGAAGAGGGATGCTATGGCTGGATCTGCAGAGCACCCCAAAGGTTCCTGGGGGGGCGGATATGGTGGGGGGACCCTGACCCCCCCCTCCTGTGTGAGGTGAGCAGGTGAGCGGCTGTCCCCACCTTGTGCTGCTCCCTACAGCTTGACAGCAGTGGAAACAACTGACCACAGGCGGGAACCTCCAGAGCGGTGAGCCAGCACAAACCTGCTCTGTTTGTACTTTGACTAGCTTGGGTGTTTGTTACAGTAATGTCGAGCTGACTAACAGAAGGGGAAATCCATCTCAGGAGGATTCCCAAAGTCAGGCAGATAGAAAGGTGGGTGAGTTGGGAAGACAGAGATGCAAGCTTTCATTCATGCACTTACTGTGGGAAATGGGTCCTTAGGTGCACATTATAATAATAAGCTTTGTGATTTAGACGCTAGCTTTTGTATGCTTTCAAGTATTTACTGAAAAAGAAAAAGAGTAAAAAGTATTCCCTCTCAGGAAAGACACCCTAGGCGGGTACCAAGGGGAGCTTTTAATATACACAAATGGAACATCCCCTAACATGATTTTCTCCCTGCGTGTGTCCATCTCTGGATCCAGATTGCCCCTTTTTGTAAGGACACAGTCATGTTGGTTTAGGGCCAACCCTAAAGGCCTTATTTGCTAAGACTGCATTTCCAAACATGGTCACAGTCACAGGTACTGCAAAATAGGACTCCAACACCGTTTTTTACAAGGACACAATTCAAAGCCTAACACTAACATAATCAGCAGACACTCAAAGCAGCGATGGAGGCCCAGGAAGATTAGGGTGAAGACCAGGCTGGAGCTCAGAGTGGGGCCCAGACTCGGGGACGGGTGCTTGCTTACTGGAACTGGACAGACTGACGCACCCAAGCCTGACAGCCTGCCCAGCGGGCTCCACACCCCCAAGCCTGGAGGATGCTGAGAAGGCCCAGGCTGGCCCTACAGGCCCAGGATGTTACGGTCCCAGACCCCGAGTGAGGCCTCTGACGGGGCACACCCGCCACCCTGCCAGGTAAAGCCCTGGAAACACGCGGGAGGCCAGCTCTGCTGCGGGACTGAGAAGGTGGATTGCACAAATCAAGAAAAACAACAAAGAGCAAAGGCCTGCTCCTTTGTCAGGAATGAATTACCACGCAACCCCAGGACTGAAGTCTGCCCCGCAGTCAGGGCGCGGCCGGGGTCATTTCCTAGTCCTGGCTGAGGATACTTAGAGGCGTGATCAAAGGACTGACATCTCTGCGGCCTCGGGCTTCCCGGTGCCCCACATGGCCGGGCCTGCACACAGGAGCAGCGGCTGTGCCACACTGGGGGAGGCTGAGAAGGAACCCCGGGGCCCTTCACCCTGCTCATCCACCCAGCCCCCGGGGCAGCCACAGAGACGGACCACTTGGGACAGGGAGACCCAGCGGAGGGTGAGAAGGAGGCCTGACCCCGGGCAGGAGACCCAGCGTGGGGCTGTGGTTGCTCCTAATGACATAACGGCGATTACTTATAGAGTATAGCAAGTAGTACTTCACACTGCTGTTTCCAATTCTCATTAACGATGACAAGATTCTACTAAATTCCCAAGATTTTATATTTGCACCTCTTTCCTTAGGATCAAAACCTTGGTACCCAAAGACTTGAAGATAATTACTTACGGTTAAATATGTATGTCTGTATATAAAATAATTTCCAAACAATACAATTTTATTACCAACAATAAGACTACTGAATGCAGTTTAGGTTTTATGTGTGGTTCTTTTTGTGTCTTTGTCTTACTTGGAATGCACAAATTACTGTGATTCAAAGTCACTTGAAACAATTCTCTGGGAGGTTAAGCCATCAATTTTGTATACAGGACCGTTTGTTTCTGTTTGTTTTCAATGTCAGGAGATGGTTTTTATTCTTTTGGGTTTAATTTTGTTTTTTAGTTATTTGAAATGTTTACAAGCTTCCAAAGCCAACTTATAAAACAAGATACATGGTTTGGTTTGTAAGCCTGTGGTTTATTATTCCATTGTTTCTTCTTCAAAATAAAAGCAAGCGTGTATATACATTCCTATCCATCTCTCTTCTTATATGGAAGGTGGCATCCCATACGCACGGGTCCGTACTTGGCCTTTTTTAGTCAGTAATACGTCCTGACAATAAAAACGTCACAGTAATATATAGAGACCTTCCTCTGCCTCCAACAGCTTCATGCCACACCGCAATGTGGCTGTACCAGAGTCTGTTCGACCAGTTCCCCTCAGACAGATCTTCAGCAGACTTCCGGTCTGTAGCGTCACCAGCAGTGCTGTAAATAGCCTTACTGATGTGAAATCTCATGCTTTCGAGAAGGAAGTATTTTGAATCCTTACTCTCTCATCCTGAAACCTTTGGCTGGTGACTTAAAATGCCAAACCTCAGGCTCCATGTCTGTAGAATGGGAGTAGTGAGATCATCTCTTTCCTAGTTCAAAACAAATCAATGTGTTTTAAAATATTCAACACAGGGTCTGGTGTGTAGCAGATAATAAATGTTTGCTGATTTTTTTTTTCCATTTGTCTTAATGGTTTCAGAGCCTAGTACTTAAAGTTCAGCATCTGGAAGGACAGAAAAAGATGCACACTTTCAGCTCACTGATGGACACTAAGTGCTCTCGCAGGAATTGAAAGCTGCCACAGCACACCAAGGGGGCCTGCCAGTACGGCCTGGGGGTTCAGGGGGGCACCCTACTCGCCCAGCAGATTCTTCTCCTGCAAAAAGGGCTCCCATATATTCTATTCTCGATACACAGAACTGCACAGGCCATCACAGGACCACACACTCCCAGGGTCGTGATTGGCTCAGGCGTGGGCACATGACCCGGGGCAACCAATGACAGTCAGCCCTACAGCTCACACAGAGACTATTAGAAAGAGGTTTGCTACTTTCCTATCTAATGCTAATCTCTTTGATGTAAGCCCAGATCTTCCGGGGACCACCATAGAACGTGAGAAAAACACAAAGTCAGGGCTAATAGGTGAGAAAGGCAGATACCCAGTGCCGTCACTTGGATGGCTGGGACATCAGTGAACTGAAAAAAAATCCCTTTTGGGACCAAGCCAATTTGAACTGGCCTCTCATTTGCACCAAGAGTAGTGAAAGCCGAGCATGGTGGAACATGCCTTAACCCAGCAACTTGGGAGGCCAAGACAGGGGGACCTCAAGTTTGAGGAATTCGGCAGGACTCTATCTCAACAGAAACAAGTAAAAAGGGCCGAGGCGGTAGCTCAGTTCTCCCTGGGTTCAGGCCCCAGTGACAACAACAAAGTAATGAACAAGACAGAAATCTAGTTTCTGAGGCAGAAAGTAAAGGAGACATTCCAGTGGAGGGACAAGCATGTGGGACGGTCATGAGGGTGTGTGGCCGTCAGACTCTTTAATCACTGGAATGAGGGCAAGACCCATGAGGCTGATGCCCGTGGCCTGAGCCAAAACCCAGCTTCAAGCCCGGGCGGGGCGATTTCTGGATTCTGAGGACGGGCAAAGAGTTCTTACCTGGAGAACCGTCAGCCCAGCGACATCAGAACCAGGTCAGAGCAGCACGTGAGAGGACGGCCGGGCCGGAAACTCGGCCTGCAGAATCCCCGGGCCCCCAGCGGGTGCGTGCGATCTGTGTGCACCTCCTTTGTGGCTGCGGCGGCTCCAGATGACTTACCATTCCCGCTACGCTGTAAATGCTGTGTAAAGTAGGTGCTATTCGGCCTCATTTAGGAAATGACGGCAGGGAAGAAAACGTCTGCACACTCTTCCACACAGACACAGGGCTTCTCCTCCACCTATCTGCCCTCTGTGGCGGGGCGAATCCTGGGTGAGAAGGATGAGGACACAGAGGCTGACTGTGCTCAGGCGGACAGAAGGTAGACGGGCTCGAGCAGTGGAGAGGGACAGGTGTGGACGGCAAAGACCACCAGGGGAAACGAACCTGACCTTGGGCAAGCTGTGCTGGCTTCCGGAGGCTCAGTTTCCCCTCTGGGAAATGAAAAGTGAGGTGCTTATCTGGTAGGGGTATCATGAGGATTAAGTGAGATCAAACATGTAAAGTGCCTGGCGTGGAGAATGCACACCATAAATAATGACTTTTCTCAAACAGTTCCAACCTCACAGCCTACTATTTTCTAAATAAGTCCTGAGCTGTAGCTCAAACTGTTTATAATCCTGCTGCAGCTGCTGCCTAGCTCCGGGCACTGGTGAGCTCCCTTCCTTCCCTGGGACACAGTTTCCCCCCTTTATAAGGAGAGGAATGGTCTAGATTCCTGCTTCTCTGTGGATGGTTTATATTAGCTTTTCCAAATGCAAACTCTCAGGCACAGACTTGACCTGCTGAGTGAGAATCTGCAGCTAACGAGACCCAAGCTGACATCTGGATCCCCGAAGTCAGGGAAGCAAACTTCAGGTCACCGCAAAGGCCAGGTCCAGGCTGACCTGAGCTATGTGCTCTTGCCTCTCAGTCTTTCTCTGGTGGCCACACAGCAAGAGTCACTCTGCTAAGTGCCATCAGACACCGCACAGTCCACTCCCACCCTGAACCTAAAGCTTTGTTGCGGGTGTGCCCCAAGGACCCAAGAAGCACCCACCGACCCCGCCTCCCAGAGAGCCCTGAAGGTACACGAGTCCACAAGCCACACCCACACCACGGCAATTAGCTGGGTGATGGATCACAGCCATCTAGGGACAGCCTGCCTGTTTTCTGCTGACTGCTGTTTACACCACAGAGAGTCTCACGTCACTTGATGACGGGACCTGTCCCGACCAATGCTTCACTAGGCAACGTCATCGCTGCACACACGTCAGAGTGTGTGTCCACAATGCGATGGCTGCAACAGAGCCCAGTGACATGATCTCATGAGACCCCTGTCAGAACGAGGCATCATGTGGTGCATGGCTGTATCCAACGTCTTATTAAGCTTTTATGCCAGGCATGGTGGTGCACGCCTGTAGTATGAGCTACGCAGGAGGGTGAAACGGGAGGACCACTTGAGCTCAGGAGCTCAAGATCATCCCGGGCCATATATGTTATGTCCTCTCTATAATCGAGAATACAGGCAACTTCTGTAAAGCTCATGGAGACCAGAGACCAAGATCTCCATCTGGTCCCCAAGGGTCAGAGACATTCCAATACTTACTTCATCATCCACACTACAAACATATTCTCCCCATAGCTTCTCTATGTCCTTACAACTAGAAATTTAAAATGCTATGATTGCTGATCTTAAAAGGAGCCTAAGTAAATCTACATTTTCTGTACCTTTAAAAAGAATAAATATTTTTCTTTTTTACAATGATACCCAATGTTGGAGAGATTGTGTTGGAATTGGTACTCCCACGCTGCAGAGCAAGCTGACACTACCCTTCAGAAAACACACTGGTATGTGGGAGAGAGGAACGCCCCCCCACTGCTGGTAGGAAGAGAAACTAGTTCAATCACCATGGAAACCAGCATGGAGCGTCCTCAAAAAACTAACGCGAGAAATTCCATTTGACCTAGCTACACTTCTTCTGCACATGTTCTCGTAGGAATAAAAACATCATACTATATGACACTCACATACCCATGTTTATAGCGGTGTCATTCCAAAAGCTAAGCCCTGGAAACAGCCTAGACACCTGCCAACAGACAAACAGGTAAAGAAAATGTGGTGTACATAGACAACAGAGTATTACTCAGCCATAAAGAAGAACGAAACCATGTCGTCTACAGGGAAATGCATAAAATTAAGACCATCGTGTTAGGTGAAATAAAGCAGACACAGATACGGTTTGTGTGACAGGAGAGATGTCAGGAAATGAGAAGGCAGACTCTTGGAGATGGGCAGAGATCCAGGGACAGGGCAGGTAAGGGAGCAGAGGGGAAGGAATTGAAAATGAACTGGATATATTTTATGTATGTGCCAATTCCTCCAAACAAACATCACTACACTGTATTACAAACATAAATGAAGAAAAGAAAACCCTCATCCTGTGGAACAAAAAGATATTTCCAGGAAACCCACTCTTGGAACGCTATCTTAATTAAAAGAAAAAGTTAATCTGTATAAGGAATCATATAGGTGCCAGCAAATTATATTTTATTCCATATAGGTAACCTGGAAATTATATTTTTAAAGCAGCAAAACAATTTAATTTCCTGTTCTCATTTCCCCCATTTTTCATTTTTCCAACTTTTTATTAAAATTTTTTTTAAACTTGTTTTTTTTTGGTGACACTAAAAGAATATTCAGCAATCAACTTGGAAGAATCCATTCAGGAACACACCAAAGCCATGGTGTGCACAGGTTCCCCCCTTATTCTACTAGGTGGGTCTGACAATTGACATCTGAATTAGTCACCAAGCCCTTAGCACTGAGAGCAAAAGAGAGGGCTGGGGGTGTAGCTCAGTGGTACAGCACTTGCCTAGCAAGCACAAGGCCCCAAGTTCGATCCCCAGCACCCCCACCCCCGCAAAAAGAGCGAAGGTAGCCTAGAGGCTGGAAAATGCCAGCTTGAAAGAGAAGACCTAATTCTTAACTCATAGCTCAAGTTCTTGCTCATTTTCCTCCCAAGCACTGCTAAAATAAGGCTCCACTTGCTGAATGTCTGAGTTGTGCACTTGTTAAAAGAATGAAGAGTCTTCAAAATGCCTTTACTCCAGGTATCCAGTGTTTCCTTAGAACTTCATTCACAGGGCCCTCCGGGGCCACTTCCTTCCTGGGCTTAGTCCTGGGCAAGGCCTGGGAACGAGCAGTGGAAGTGAAATTCTCTTCCTTGCTGGTGGCCGGCGGGTGCCCTGATCCCGCGCTGCATGGGGATATGGCCGCCTCGTCAGCCCTGCACCTCGCTGTCTCTGGAGCAGCTCTGAAGCCTCTTTTCCCTGAGACAGGCCACTACCTATGAAATGGGGACATTGATGCTTTCCTCACTTGGAGAAACCACAATGAGATGACAGTTCCCAGCACCCTGGGACACTGCAATGACTAATGTATGTCAGCATCTCAGATGCTGTATATCAATTTGGCAAAAAGAAATCTTTTTAATTGATACCACTCATTGGTTGACAGGGATGAACACTTCCTTGCTAGTGGGAGGACATCTAATCACGGCCTTTGGAGAAGCCAGGTTAGAAATAAGAGGTGCAACCACACTCTAGAAACTCAGCTATCATTTGATGTCGCCGTTCCACCTCTGGGAATTTGCCACAAGGAAATGAGATCCGCAATCATGTGTCACTTAACAACGGGGACGCGGCCTGAGAAAGGACTGTTAGGTGACGTTGTGGTTGTGCCATCACCAGGGAGTGTGCTAACACACACTAAGACGGCTTGATGCCCCTAGGAGATACAGCATGAGGGACCACAGTCTTCTACGTGGTATGCGAGTCTCCTACTCCACTAGCGAGTGTCCTCAAGGCTCACCCATGCTGTAGCATGGGTCAGACTTCCCTCTCTCGGTAAGGCTGAGCAATATTGTGTTGTATGGCTATACCACACAGTTTCTCCTCGACTCCATTAAGGGACAGCTCTGTTGCTCCCACACTTTAGCTACTGTGACTAATGCTGCTGTGAACACGAGTGCATAGATACCCACTCACGTTTTTGCTTTCAATTCTTTCAGGAATTACCAGGCCACATAATTCTAGCTGTGGTTTTTTGAGGAACCTCTGTATTGCTTTGCACAGTGGCTGCACCATTTCACATTCCGCACCCAGGCAGTCGATATCCAAAGCCTGTGTCCTCTGGTATCGGGGCAGGGTGCTCCAGGTACCAGTGCAGAGGCGGGGAACAGGCGGTGCAGAGGCGGGGAACAGGTGTGTGCAGGCGCAAGAAGAACTTGTCCTGGTTGGCACGGAGGTGTAGCTGTGAGGGCCGAGGGTGTGCCAGGCAGAGACATCCGGGTGGAGTACGCCAAGGGACACAAGGAACCACCGGATGTTCTGAGAAAAGGGAGATCTGGCCACAGATTTTAGACGACTGTTTTGGTGACAGCTCTTGGATTGGACCGAGGGGGTGACAGGAGGCATGATGTACACCTGTACAGATGTACAGGTTCCTCCCACTGTACTGTGAGAGGCCTGGAGACTCTTCACACATTCATCAGTTCTTCTGCAACCCCACGCTTTAAAATTCGTCACATACTCAGTACCACATCCCAGGGCCAGGAGGATGAACTGACCTGGGCCCCACAGTCCAGCACGGACGCTGACAAACGGCTGCCTCAACAACGCACAAAGGAGCGACTCTGGGATTTCAAAGGCGTGGACTAGCACAGAAAACTCTTTATAACCAGCATAGGAGGGAAATACCACATTCCGAACAGGATCTGGTCACATTTTCCCAGCCTCCGAATTCACATTCTTCATGAGGCACAGGTTAGTTTTATGCACAAGTGCAGAATGCTGGCTAGGAATCCCAAATATGACTCAGTATCTTCAGAGCGTGGCTTAGAAATTCATGAGAAGGCTGAGTAAAGGGAGCGAGTCGCCTTGGTGTTTTCTGCTGAAGTCCCAACTTCTATTTAGAGCGATTCCCCACCCCCGGTCCAATGAAAATAAAATCACTCTCTTTGAAGCAAAACTTCCTATGGGGAACCAAGCTGCTGGCTACTTGGATGCACACCCACTTCGGCATGTGCTGTGCACACCCCACAGCAGCTGAGCTGCAGATGCCTGGAGGGCGCAGAGCCAGGCTCAGATCCCACCCGGCCCTCCTGGGGACATGTGCCATGGGGTGCTTTCCTCTGCAAGCCACACAGCCAGCCCTGGACCCCTGGGCCCACCCTCCTCTCCCCCTCTGCCTCTGTCTCCATCTCCATCTGTGTCTCCATCTGTCTCTGCCCCTCCTCCCTCCCTCCTTCTCTGCCTCTCATTCCTATGCAGGCTTCTTTTTCGGTCCACCCACCCTAGTGGGGGCCTTGTTAAATGTCACCAGACAATCAGGAAAGGGTAAGAACCTGGTGTGAGCCTGTCCTTGTGTTGGGCAGGGTCTGCCCCGAAGCAGCACCAGTACAAATTGGTGCAGAGGCTTCGATGGTGTGGAGACCACTGACCAGCCAGAAAAGGCCAGCGGGAGGAGGGAAGGACACGCCAAGTGCACAAGTCTTCCAAAGCTGCAAATGCCTGGAGCCCTTCCTCTTCCTGTCCACTCAGCTCCAGTCTCCTTCAACCCACCTGCCAATTCTGAGCACTGAGCATCCCTTCTCCATTCCCCAGGAAATATAAAACACCCTCTCGACTTTCACACCCCCACACCCACCTCTCATTCTACATGCTCGCACCTCACCTGCTTCTTGGCTCGCTGATCTCCTGCCCTCTGGGCTGCGGCAGCCACTCAGCTGCCCACACACTCGATGCTCCTTCTCTCCTGGACGCCTGCCCACACCTGTGCCCATCCGGCTGCTGCCCACACGCCTCCTCTCCTCTCTGCTTCCCCATCAGCATTGATGCCCCCAAATAATACACAGCAAGGATCTGGAGTGCCGCATTGCCGAGTCCAGGGGACACGTTGAGTGCTGGGTGTCACCCTGACTCGGGCTGGCTGTCCCCACCCTGCACTTGTCTGCTGCCTCTCCTTGTTTTTTGAGGGAGTTGCTCAGGCTTGGAGCTGGGCTCTCTTTTCTGTCTGTCTCTGTCTCTTTCTTTCTTTGCAGAACATTCCTGTGATATCTCACTCCCTCCTCGGATCTGTTATGGTCTCTCCTGAGCATCAGAATCAGTGTTCCTGAGATCAGCACCCAGGGCATCTCGGCCTTGATGCCACACCTTGGCCACCCACTGTTCCTCCCAGGACCGGCACCTGGAGCCACCTTCCTAGCTCCTTCCTTCTAACCTCTTCTGTCTAATGAAGCCCAAGAGACGAACACTTCTACTCCAAACACCTGAGGGTGAAGCGTCGTCCAGCACCCACTCCTTGCACCCACACACTGGCAGCTTCCCGACGGACCAAGCACCCTGTCTGCCTCCTCCTCCAGACAACTCGCCACTAAGCCGAGAAATGCAAATGTGCTCCAGTGTACTCAGTCCCTGCCTGATCTTCTGATCATGGTACATGAGCACTAATGATCTAAAAGCTGATCGGCCCTCTTGCTGTTGTGTGGATCTTGAACATCCCCTGAAGACTCATGTGTTGAAGGTCTGGGCAGCAGCCTGTGGTGCCACTGGGAGGTGCTGGGACCTTTGGGAAGTGGGTCCTGTGGGAGGAAGTGAGGTCTCTGGATGGTGCCCTTGAAGAGGATATTGAAACTCTGTCTCTTCCTCTCTCTTTGTGCCTGTGGTCACCGTGAGGTGAGCAGCTTCCCCCATCATGACCGCCCCATCATGATGTCTGCCTCGCCACAGCCCCAAATGAATGGGGCCACATGATCATGGACTGGAGCCTGTGAAGCCATGAGCCAAAACAGACCTTCCTTGTGAGTCAATTGTCTCGCGTAGTCTGTGACAGCACCAAGAATCTGGCTAACACTTTGGTCTCCAGCTACGTTCTTCTCCAGCACCCTCCTTTCCGCACTTCCCTACCCCACCCTCTCAGGTATAATCACTGCCCCTCACCACACTGAAACTTCATTTCCAGGCTGCTGCACATTCCCTCCCACTGTTCAAACACTACTTTGTCTGACTAGAGATGACTTTATGTACCCTCTTTCCAATTCCCACTTACTGCCCCGCTTCTTCGAAGTGCTGGGATGGAACCCAGGGCCCCACTTCTGCGAGTCAAGCACTTGGCCACTGAGCTACTCCCCAGCTCCTACTCGCCCTTCTTAATTGACGCATCTGTCGCTTCCCTTTGGAAGTGTTGTGTGTCCGCAGGCACAGAGCTTCTGAAGCTCTATGAGGATGTGTTTGGCCTCCCTGCACCTCACTTATCCTGATACTAAGTAATTAGCAGTTAAAATTAAAAATGCGAGCATGTTCTGGGCCATGTATGTGAGTGGGAACTGGAGAGGCAGGTCTTCCTGGGTGCAAGCTGAGCTATCTGTGGCTGTGGTATGGAAAGTGTCTGTCAGAGGAGGGGGGTCCCCTTGTCAACACCAGGGCCAGGGCCCTGCTGAGACAGAGACTCCAGACCCAAAGATCTACAGTTCCTCCCCGTACCCCATCAATCCACCCACGTGCCCCCACAGCCTGAGGAGACCATCAGGTTTGCCTGGAGAACTATAAGCCCCTAGCAGTTCTCAGTCTTCTTCCACAACTGAAGTCCCCCTTCCACGGCCAAGAATCAGTTCCAAGACCCCTAAGTGAGTACCTGAAACCACGGATAATACCAAATCCCATGATTTAATGCTTTTTTGTCGCAAACTAAGCACTTACATACTGTTGGTTGTGACTTTTGCATTTTGAAGTATGACAGTAAAACCAGCACAAATTTCTTTTTCCTTCATCATAATTTCATGGATAGAGAAATTATTCTTATTTTAGATCTTAGAAACCTCAGCAAAGAATTTTTTTTCCTTCATCAAATCAAAATCTTTCAACTTTTCACTTAAAGGAAGCACCGTATGGCTTCTCTTTGGCATATCCACATCACCACCATCATTACTTGTGTTTCGGGGCTATTAAGTAAAAAAAAACGTTACCCAAACATAAGTGCTACAATACTAGGACAGTTGATCTGATAACTGAGATGGCTACTGAGTGGCTATCGGGTGGGTAGTATATACAGCCTAGATACACTGGACAAAGGTATGACTTGTGTCCTGGGCAGGTCGGAGGGTGATTTCATCATGTTACTGAGAACAGTGTGCAATTTAAAACTCGTGAATCATTTGCTTGTGGAATTTTCCATCTAATCTCTGATCCTGCATAACTGAAGCTACGGAACGGCAAACCACATTGTATTCTCAAATTCTAGAACAGTGCCTAGCAAAAGGGTGCCTAATACAGATTTGTAGTAGAGATGGATGAGTGGATAAAAGCAAACACAGACCAGAGTGGGGGACGAAGGATTCTACAAGCCGCAGCCAGCCCCAAGCCAAGAGTACTGTCCACAAGTGCTGCTAGAGAAACAGGCAGCACCCACTCCGTGCAGCATACAGGAAGGAAGTAGCAGGACAGTCTTAGGTCCAACCTGACGGCAAGCCTAGCCTGCTTTCAGGTTCCTTCACTTGTTCACTTCTCAGTGCTTCAGGATCCCAGTGATAGCAGCCCACTCTGCAGAAGAACATGCTGTAGTCTGCTAATCTTTCTTCCTCTTTACCAACCTCACACCCACTCCTGACCCCTATTCTGCAGATAAGGAAACTCCAAGCTCGGGACAGAACATGTCAACATAAAGCCTCAGTCTGCAGAGCCAGGGCCCATCCACCCGCAGAGACCACAGAGCCAGCAGCTACTGCCTGTATGGCTGCAGTGGGGGCCCACACTCAGAGGCCTCCTGGGGCCAGGCATGCGACATATGCGGGTCAAG
Organism: Hystrix cristata; assembly: GCA_004026905.1. NCBI lineage: Eukaryota > Metazoa > Chordata > Mammalia > Rodentia > Hystricidae > Hystrix > Hystrix cristata. The sequence continues at coordinate 117,841 of PVJO010001244.1, read as the reverse complement.
TGGCCGGAAAGGCAGGGCTGTGGGCAGCTACAAGTGAATCCACCACACAGTGTGCTTGATTTTTGAACACAGCGGTGGACACATCCCACAGATGTCAGTTTGCAGACCCTGGTCTCCTGTCCCTGTGGAAGGATGTTTATCTCACTCTCTCCCGCTACATCTAAGAGCCCAGCACAAGGCCCAGCACGAACCAGACTTATGGCAGATGGGCTGGGATGGATGAGTGGATAAATGAGTGGACGGTTGGATGGGTAGATACAAATGGTCAGCGGACGGACAGGTGCATGGACAGCTGGGTGTAAATGTCAGGTGGAGGGATGATCAGATAAACGGGTGGTCAGAAGGATGGATGGATGGGTGGATAGAAGGAAGGAGGACAGACAGGCAGGAGAGCAAGAGAGGGAAGAAGGGTGATCAATAGGTTGCACTGTCCTTTGCAGCTAGAGCACAGGCAGAGGGAGCCAGCCACTGGCTCTGCAGGCACTGTGCAGACAGCTCAGAGCCTCGAAGCCACCTTCTGAACCCTCCCCAGGAGCAGCCCCCACTGATTCCTCCGTGATCTGCCTCATCCCTGAAGAGCTGGATAGACTCGACCCAAAGGACAAGCCCCTGTTACTGTGGACCGGGGCCCGACACTGTCAATACACTTGGGAAGAAGACACCAGCGAGACCCCCCTAAACACAACCAAGCTGCACAAGACAGCTCATCCCTGTGATCGATGAGAGAGCAGACAGGAGGGGAGCACACGCAGCCAGGGTTGGCAGGGCCAGGCTCCATCTCCACCCGGCCAGGCGCCAGCAAAGTGCCCTCAAGGAAGCCCTTATCCTCCCAGAGCTTCAGGGTTTCCTCTGACCCAAGATGATGACACTCACTGCACACCATGCTTCCGAGGGTGAAGGGAGGGAGTAGGGTCTACAAGGCCCCACACAGAGCCTGGTCCACAGTAAACACTCAACAAATGGTCAATCTTCCTCCATTCAATTGTCCAAACATTGTTATAGAATGAAGACTTCAGAGGAATAAAATGTTAATATTGCATAGATCCTCAAAAACTATCGGAAACCAACATTTAAGGAAAAGGTGAAATGTCTATCACTGAAGAACGGACAGATAAGCTTTGCCAGGCCACAGTGTGATAGTCAGCTCTCCGTCACTGGAAGAAAGTACCAAAGACAATTAAACCACGAAGAGTTTGTTTTGATTCGTCATCTCGCAGGTCCCAGTGCACGACCAAGTGTCCTCCCTCTGGGGCCTGTGGCAAGACCGAAGGTCATGGTGGAAGCATGAGGCAGAGCAAAACTGCTCAAGAGGGGAAGAGGAAGGGCCAGGCTCTCATGACCCCTCTGCGGGCTGTCCCCAGCAGCCTCAGGACCCTGGCAGCCACACCTGCACACATAAAGCGGGGAAGGCTTACTTCGGCTGTCTCGCTCCGTGGTCAGCTGGCTCCAAGGCAGGACAGCATCACAGAGGGACGCCAACGAGAAGCCGCTCGTGTCACAGCGCCAGGGAAGCAGAGCGTGTGGGAAGGTGCCAGGGAGCGAGATGAACCCTTCCAGGCCACGCCCCTAGGGATCCGCCTCTTCAGACCGGGCCTCACCTCCCACCAGCGAGTCGGCTGTAAGTCCCGTGATCCAGCCACCGTCCCAAAGTCCCACTAGGAGCACACGAGCTATAAACCCTAACTACCTGCCACCAGCCACTGTCCGCTGAAGGGCCCACCACCTGCCAGCGGGCCCCACCCAGGGACCACACTTTTAACACAAGCGTGGAGAGGGGGGATTGAAGATTCAGACTACAGCGCATACAATATTAAGGTACCTTCAGCCATAAAAAAAAGCAGTAATCCTTTACATTTCAGTGTGCATAAACGTTGGAAACTGTTTCGCTGAGCGAGACAGGTCAGACACAAAGTCCCCAAATTGTATGATTCCATTTATATGAAACATCAGACTCAGCAGATGCCCAGAGCTAGAAGCAGATCAGAGACTACCAGGAGCTGGGGACAGGGGCTGCTAGGACTTCCTGCTTAATGAGTAGACGTTCTGTTGGAGGTGATGAAAAAGTGCTGGAAATAGTGGTGATGGCAGCCGAGCGTACGATGAATATGCTTAATGCCACTTGATCAGACACTTAAAATGGCAAACTTGGAAACCTTGTTATATACTTTTTACTGCAGTAAAACATTTTTAAAAAGAATAAGAAGGTTCTAGCAAATGAGCACTTCTTCTAGTTTGTCTAAAAAAGGAAAGAACTCTATCACTTCATGCTCTGTAAACACTGAAAATTTTCAGAGCTAACAAGGGGAAGGTGTCTTTGGCCCATTGAGACCTACGGTGTGTTTTCAGTTTATGAAATGAAATTTGGAAACACGACCTGGATGTTTTGCTTTCTGTAATCTGCAGGCAGAAGAGAGGGAAAACTGAAAATTAACTGGGCAAGTTACTGCTTTTGGAGAACAATCAGCCAAGAAATAGGTTTTTTCACCCTCTCAGATTAAGGCACAGACAGTCAGCCCACATGCATCCCAGTCCAAACGCGTCTTGACAGGAAGAACAGTTTGGTCTCAGTCACCCACCGCAGCCCTGGACTGGGAAGGCCTCACCAGTCACCCCACGCAGCTACTGGACTGGTGGCTTTCGCGGAGCTGAGGGTGGAACCCAGGGACTCGCACACAGCAGGCTGGCATCCAATCGCTGAGCTCCGGCCCCATGAATCGCTTAAAAGTCGCGCAAGGCCCACCTGCCCCGCCCAAGGTTCTGACCTGTCTGGAGCTGCATGGAAGCCACACGGGCTCCAGGCTCACCAAGGACCAGAGTCTCCTGAGAAAGAATGTATCCAAGGGGACTGGCCAGCTTGCATTCAAGGACAATGGTGCAGAGCCGGACGCTAGGATGAGGATGTGTGCAAGTGTGTGTGTGTGTGTGTGTGTGTGTGTGTGTGTGTATACGTGTGGGTGCACACGTGCTACCTGTGATCCTTGCATGGTCTGATGACATGGCCAACATCCAAAGCTGTGACCCAGGCAGGCACCAAGCACCCATACAGGGCACTGTCCAGAGGACCAAAGTCAGCGTACAGGAACTGACAATTAATCCCACCAAAGGGCATCCTTCCTTTTAAAGTCCCCCTTCAATTTTTAATACAGACTGACTATCCCTTACTCAAAATGCTTGGGACTAGAACTGTTTCGGATTTCAGATTTTGGAATACGCATTTGCATGAACACATCTCAGGTATAACACACAAGTTTAAACATAAGATTCACTGATGTTTCATATCCACCTTATATCTGTAGCCTGAAGGTGATTCCACACAATATTTTTAGGGTGTCTGTGTGTTCACTGCAACCCGCCATACAAGGTCAAGTGTAGAACTCCCACTTACGGTGTCAAGTTGGGTCTCAAAATGTTCTGGATTGTAGGTTTTGGATTTTTGGATTAGGGATGTTCGCTCACAATAAGAAAGTTCATTTTGAATCTCTGGGACCCAGGGTAGTTTTAGGCTACAATTTTAACAAGAGAGAGTTTTGGTATGAGTGATGCACCCCTACCTTGCACCACACGTCCCAGACAGAACTTCCCATCTACGCCAAAACTAAACCTGAAACAAACAAACAAACAAACAAAAAACCTCTTTCTATAGTTTGGAGCATAACTGTCCCCCAGCAGCCCATGTGTTAAATAAAGGCTTGGTCCCCAGGGTGACGCTATTAGAGGAAGGGAGCTTTAAGCGGCAGAGCCCACTGCAAAGTCTTCAGTCCCTGCAGGAGATGGCCTGCTGGGGACTGTGGGCCCCTCTTTCTCCTCTTCGAGGCCTGGCCATGAGGTGAACCGCTTCTCTCTCTCCACATGCTCTCACAGTGGTGCTGTCACAGATCCAAAAGCAACAGAGCCACTAACCATGGACTGAAGCCTCTGAAACTGTGAGCCAAGGTAACTGCTCCCTCTTATTAAGTCAGCTCTTTCTCTCGGACACTGCTCCAGGGACAGATCGGTGTGGACAAGCAGTGGGAGCAATCTACGTGGCCCGAGCTGAAGATGTGTCACTGGGAACCAGCCAGAGCAGGGCTGTTCCCATTTTAACCACGGACTAAATCTCCATCCTCTGAGTCCAGGGAAACACCAGGGTATGTGCTCTTTTATCATTTTCTTTCATTTATTGCCATGCATTATCATTGCATGTAATTATTTCCATTACCAGACCAACAGGGCATGTAAAATACGAGCCGACATCACCAGGCAAAAATTCACCAAGACCCTGAACGATGAACAGCTGGAAGGAAGCTCTGCTCAAGTGGTCAACACACTTCGCAGATCCCGACGGTCCTGTTCTCCTGGGGGCTGGGGCTGGGGTGGAGCCACAACAACACCGTGCGGCTCCTGAGGAAAGACAGGGTCTGGCAGGTTCGAGCACGGCTCTCGCTCACTGTGACAGCAGTTTCTGGAAGTGCCTTCTGCCTATGGCAGTTTATCCAGGTGACCTCGTGTGTGTGTGTGTGTGTGTGTGTGTGCGCGCGCGAGAGAGAGAGAGAGAGATACTGGGGACTGAACCCAGGGCCTGCACACTATATCCCAGATTTTTTTATTTTGTATTTATGAGACAGGGTCTCATTAAGTGGCTAAATTGCCTGAGCTAGGCTTGAACTTGCAATCCTCCTGCCTCAGCCTCCCCAAGTGATGAGATCACAGATGTGTGCTACCACACCTGGCTATTTGCGTGACTTCTGACAAGGACTTTGGAGATGCAACCATTCTTGAGAGTGTCAATAAGGACGCTGGTTCTGTATCACAGAGTTGGGGTACATAGAGAACAATCACTTTCAGTAGGGCTTCGGTCTCAAAGGCCGGAACCTGAGTTAAATTAGCTTAAGAGAACAAAGAATATCCTGCCTGTCTTGACTGAAAACTCCGTGGAGATTCAGGAACAGCTGGATCCGGGTCCTCTGCTGACCGGGACTCTCCTTCCCCATCCCCTGGCTTCGCTCTCCGTGACGGCCCAGCAGCTCCGGGCCCAGCGGCTCTGGGCCCATGTTCCCCTCAGGGGAAGAGGGCCTCTTGGCTTCAAAGGCTCCAGGACAGCCCCGGGCTCTGCCCCTGCGGGGAATGGCCACGTCCTATGCCCATCGCCAGAGCCCAGGGCCAGGGCAACCCACGTCACGTCACACAGCCTAGGAGGGGGATGAGTTGCCCAAAGGAAAATCAGGATGCTGCCGCCCAGAAGATGGGATCGGATGCAGTTCAGGAGAGGGAGCCATGCCTGGCACAGGCAAAGGTCCTGGCCACGGCCAGCTGTGCCCTGAGCCGCTACAGCCCTTCCCACACTCCCGGGGGAGACCAGACCACCCCCTGATGTTTCTGTGGCCTTTGCCGCTACATGCCGTGGCTGGCCCTGGCCCTGCCACTGCTCTGAGGCCTCCTAGAGATCCCTGCACAGACTCCTACAGCCGTGCAGCTGGAGAACTGACTCACTCACCAGTCATTCATTCATTCATTCATTCAACGGGTGTTTGCGAGCCCAGTAATGTGCTAGACTCTATTGATACACACGGAACCTGTTTAATCTGCAAACTCCTGAAGATAAGTGTTCTCTCCACTTCAGACGAAGATGCTATGTGACAAGAAGTTAAATCACCTAGCTAAGCTCACACACTGGGAGGAAGCTCCAACTGTGACGCCAGCCCGAGACCCGAAGGCTTGCTTAAGGAATCAGCGCAAGATAAAGCTGTGTCTGACACTCACAGGGAAAACATCATCAACCTGGAGAAACCAGGCAAAACACACCTGTGGGCAGGCCCAGCCTCGGGGAAGAGGCCCTGGAGGAGTCCTCAGCGCTCTGCACTAGCCCAGCCACTTGGAAGACATAGTGGCCTCATGTGCTGAGGCCCCCGGGACCTCACCATATGTAAACTCAAAGAGAGCCGAAGCCAGGAATAGTGCAGGCCAAAGAGTGAGCTCCGTGGCAGCCTGGGAAGGAAGAAAGCAGAGGACCGGAGCCATCAGAGGGCATCCTGCAGGAGGTGACACTGGGGCCACCTTGAGGACAGAGGACACAGGGTAGATTCCAGGTTGGGGAACGAGACAGAAATGTGCACTAGAGGCCGAGGCACGGAGTCCGCCCCTGAGGGTTTCGTCATCCCAGCACCCCCATTCTTTTCCTAGCATCACCCCAACTTCCTCTCGGGAACCATCTTCCCCAGGCCCAGCCCAAATGGTTTGAGCCGAGGCAGGTGTAGGACCTGGGCAAGGTAAGCAAAGCCCCATGTTCCCTCCTGCCATGGCAGGTTCACGGGACACACGGCCACAGCAAGATCAGTCAAAGTCCCTCCAGGCCCTGGCAGACCACTCAGCTCACAGAATGCAGGCCTGGGGCTGGCATCGCTGGCGCTGCTGCCCTTGGCGGGAAAAGCCAGCCTGAGATGGAGCCAACACCTGGGACGTGGAGCCAAGAGCCAGCAAACCCACCCGAGGACGCCACCCACTCTTGAAACCACAGACTCCAGAGCCCGACGGAGGTCCCTGGAAGCTGATGCCAGTCTGAGTTGCATCCCCACGTCTGAGGGCAGAGGTTGCCGGGGTGGGTGTGCAGCTCAGGGGCTCGGGCATCAGCCAGCTCTGCACTGGGGGACTCCCGCCCTGGAGCCCGGGCCAGGGACAAAAGGCCTCACAGGCCAGCCACAAGAGACTGAACCCCCAAACTGTGGGTTCACAGGAGGCTGTGGTCCAGGGCTCCTCCAGCCTCAGAGCACCGCTGTCCAGACAGCAGCTCAATACTTGGCAGGTAAAAAGGCTAAAGAATGATTCTGCCACAGCCCTCCTCAGACTCCACCGCCGTGTGCAACTGTTTTTGTCTTCACTCGTCCTCAAACTGCTGCCTCCTTCGCCCTTGTTTCTCAGGGTGCCGCGATGCAGCGGCTGAGAGCAGAAGTTGAGCCACAGCCTATAAGGCATCTGGGTAGAAAAGGGTGGCAGGCAGGTCGGGCATCATGGGGCACACCTGTAATCCCAGCAACTTGGGAGGCTGAGGCAGGGGGATGGCAGAATCATTCTTTAGCCAACAACTTAGCAAGACCCTGTCCCAAAAAATAAAAAGGGCTGGGGATGTGGCCCGGTGGCAGAGCACCCTGGGTACACTCCCCAGTACTGCAAAAAACTTGGGGCTGGCCCCAGAAGCACAGCTAAAGCGGCATCCAGGCAGAGCAGCAAGAGGGCTGCAGCGAGGGCAGCCCTGGACCTGGGCAGGGCACAGCCGAGCCCGTCCTTGCTCACCCTGACGGCCGTCCTTCTGCGGGGAGCGAAGGGGCACGGGGACGTCTTTCAGGGAGCTCCCAAGCCAAGCAGCTGTCTAGATGCTTTCACACAGGACCCCTGGCCTCCTCACTCCAGGACGAAGCACCTTGGCCTCTTCTGTCTGTCTGTCCTGATGTAAGCGCCTGACCCCCGCCCAGGGCCTCTGCCAGCTCCGGCTGCGCACGCTACCCGCTCCAGACAGCACCTCCAACACGGATGCCACTTCGGGAGGCGGCTGGCCCAGGCGGCTGGCGTGTCCCAGCTTGTGCACACACCGCTCCGTGGTGGTAACCAACAGGGTGGGGCGTGGCTTCTCCACAGAGCTGGAGACAACCTTGTCGCCGGTGGGCCCGCACCGCAGTGAACACTCAGGGCACCCCTGTGGCCTCCCCGGACCAGCTGCCTTCCGGCTACCAGCTCCCATTCGGACGTCTGGGGCCTTCCAAGCAGCCTGGAGGCCGGAAACCTGGCTGCGGGCTGGTGGGGGCTGGCCCCAGCCAAACACTGCCGCCTGTCCTCACATACGCAGCGTAAGACGGAAAACACCAAAACGAAATGCTTCCAGGATTTCTTGGACACAAAATAGCCCCCACACTCACACACTCACACACTCACACACACAATGATTTAAGTGTGAATGAATCAGAAACACCTGGAAACTTTTCTTAAAATAGAACCGAATGTCAAATTCACAGGAAAAGAGCTAAAACACATTTGGAGTCTTGGCAAACACGACAGTTGCCGGCTAAGACATCTGTCGATCGGGGAATGCGCTGGCCGCTCCTCCCCAGCATCCCCTCTTTGCCGCCACTGCCCACAGGGCGCGAACTCCAGCCTCCGGGTCTTCTTCCATCCTCCGTTCTAGTCCTCAGCCTGCTGGTCCTCCGGAGGCCCTGGTTCCTTCTGGCACAAGATGTGGCTCAGCTGTTCACCCTTGACAGGGCCCACTTAAGATTATTCATTCACCCTTTCTCCAACTTAACACGCTCTCCATTATCTGTTGTTAAAATCAACACTGGGTGTGTTATAAAGAAAAGGGGGTTATTCGGCTTGGGTTCCTGGCGGCCAGGTTATGGGCTGCATCTGGCACTGAGGTGGTAGAGACGCAGGAGACATGGCAGTCAGGAGCACAGGCACGTGTGTATCTGCCTGCTCTCTCGCTCTCTTGTAAGCCACCAGGATACGATCGCGGGGTTCTCGCCTGACGACTGATCTTCTGCTACCACTCCCACAGGCCCCACCTCCAGCATCACCATCGGGTTTGTTTCCACCCTCTTCACACCTGACAAGGGGGATTAAACTCCAGCACGAGCTTCAGACAGGACACAGTCAGCCACGGCAGAGGGTATTTCTTGTTTCTGACCATGAGCTCTCCACTGGCCCCTTTCCCTGAGCTCACTGTTCGCCCTTCGGTACCTCAGCTCAGTCTGCAGGGAGGACTGATCCACTCCTCACCAGCTACAAGGGTGGGCGCATGGTTCTGGCTGGTCCTCACCCCCAGCCACAGCAGTTGGTTCCAAGAATGCAAGTGATTCTGCGTTAGCTCAATGAGAGTCAATCCCTCTTGACTTGACTTTTCCTGAAACTAATAAGAAAGAGATGTTTGATGTCCACTGCAATTTCTGAGCCTAGAGTTGTCAGCAGCTGTCTTGCCACTGCCGAAGAGAGGATATATTAGTTATCGATTGCTGTGTAACAACATGACCCAGAATTGAGCGGCCTGATGAATCGGTTCCTTATTTCCTGTGATTATATGGATTGACAGGGCTGGGCTGGGCAGTTCTGATCCCAAGGTTGTGGCCGAAGTCCTTCAGATGGCTGCATTCGATCAGAAGTGTGTCCAAGATGGCCTCATCTGCCCAGGTCCTTTCCATCATTCAGTAGTCTAGCCTGAGCATCTTCACAGCCAGGTAGCTGGATTCCCAGCCTGTCCACGTAGAAAGACAAGCCCTAACATGCTAGAAGCATATGAGCCTCACAAGTGTGAGCAACTGTGTCCCACTTGCTAATGTCCAGGTGCCCACAGAGCTCAGCGTCACCATGGAGGGAACAGCACACAGCACCAGTGTCAGAGGCATAGTTCACTGTGGCCCCCAGCCAAGGACCCAGTGTAGAGGTGAGGGTGAGGGAGGAAGACTTCTAATGCTGTTTTTGGAACCTGGGGGCCCGGTTATACCTGAGGTCAGAGATTCATCCCTGGTTTTTCTAGTTAAATAAACCAAAAGCAAACAAGTAAACAAACAAAATTCCTTTTTCCCTCTGCTTTGTAAAGCCATTCTGAGTTAGGTTTTGCTCACTGACTAACCCAGAGACAAATGCTATGTCTGCCAAGCCCAGGCAGGGCTTAGTCAGGCAGGGGCATGGCCAATTGTCTGCCTCCTCTGAGAACCATCAATTCCCAGTGGATGGAACCAGACCTCAGGCCCAGCATAGTGCTCTTTATCCATAGCACGGTGCTAGGCACTTGAGAAGCAGTCAGTGAAAACTTGCTGATGAAGTGTATTAGTTCATTTTCCGTGACTATAACAAAACACTTGAGGTGAATAAATTACAAAGGAAATGGGTGTGCTTAGCTCACAGTTTTTGAGGCTAAAAGTCCAAACAGCACAGTGCCAATGCTGGCAAGGGCCCGCCGGCCCCACCACATCATGCAGGGGGCATGGTGATGGGGACGTGTAGGACAGGAAGAGTTCACAGGGCAAGGCGGGAAGCCATTCAGGGTCAGGCGTGCTTTTTCATAACAGCGCTCTTTAAAAAACTAATGAGGATCCCACGGGAACTACATGATTTCTTCTGAGGCTGCACCCTCAAGAACCTCCCATGAGGCCCTGCCCCTCAGGGCCCCACCACCCCTCACACGGCCACAATGAAAACCAACACTCGAACCTTGGAACACGGAGGACACAGACAAAGCACGTCCAAGCCGTAGGACAAACACTGAGAACACTACCTATTTCTAAAAGCTGCTGTTTTCTCACATTTTGTGCTGTCTGTCAGGTAGTGACTCTCAAATTTAATGAGGCTAGGTCTTTCCAAAGAAGCCACACCAGTTCACACCTACTCCGTAACAGCTGGTCCAATGTCCTGTTCCGAGACACCTAGTTCTTCTCGAATTTCAGAATGGCGAGATAAGCACAAAGGAAAAGGAACGCTGCATGTAAAACTTACAGATATACGGTGGTTTTAAGCATGTCCACAAATTCTTCAGCACTCTTTCCACCAAAGAGAAGAAGCTAACTTCTGTCCTTTTCCAGGCATGCCAGCCTTTGAGACACGCTTCCGACGACCAGAACTTGGCAGCCGTAATGCTCCGCGGTCTCCAGGCAAGTTAGAAAGGGCGATCCAGCCTCCTGCCACTCTCCCAGCATGCCTACCTTAGTACCCAGTGGCCAAGGTGTGAGGAAGCCAGGCAGCCACGAGGAAGACCAGGTGTGGACGTTCCAATTGCGGCCACTTCCAGTTGAGGTCCCAGACAACGCGTTCGGCACCTGCTGCAGAGGTGAGCGGGCGAGGCTTCCGACACCCAAGCCCCAGGATCCCAGATAATGCTGAGTAAAGCAGAGGCTACAGCGTTTTAGACTTCTTTGTAATAAGCAACAGATAATGGAAACGAGATGGAAGAGACTTCAGAGAAAATAAGAACTCAATTCACTCTTGCAGATGCAAAAATGTGCAGAAGACAGAAGTGACTTGGCCCAAGGTGACCAGGACGCGAGCGCAGGTCTCCTCATAACAAGTCTAGCACTCTTGACTGAGCATTGGAAGCTGACGACTTAACGCTCATTCCAAATCCCTTTACCTGGCCTGTCTCTGCAAAGATGAAGGTCTGCCTGTGAAGGAGAGAGCCACGGACAGGCAGAGTCTGGGATCCTGCGGCGGCCCTGAGCAGCTGCCCAGGTCTGGACCACCCGCCTCTGGAATTACCGTCGAGCAGAGAAAACAAATCTGACACGCTTAGTTACAGGCTCTGTTATCTGCAGCCAAGTGCATGCCTAAGGGACACACTGGCTTTCCGATGCACTGAATTCAAAGTCACACTGTGGCCTTTCCAACTTGTTTTACTTCTGTTGCCAAAAACCATGTAACTGATCTGTAACTACCAGAGGCCAAGGTGAGAGGGCTTCCCACTGCCTGCCTGCCGCCAGCAAGTGCGACCCAGCTCTGCCTCCGCCTCCCCAGCTGTCCCTGGCGTCCCGTATGCCCCCTTTGCCCGGCGAAAGATGCAGATGCCCAGTGCTTCACCTAGCCCTGCAAGTCACTGAGCTACACCACAGGTTCGGGGCTGACTGTGGGAGGTCACATGGCCCCCAGCAGTGAAGGGCGCCCCTGAGAAAAGGTGCAGCCCTGTCTTGCATACACGAGCATACTCTCAGGCTGGCCGGGGTCTGCCCAAGACTCCCTCTTTCGGAGTGGTCCCAGCCAGAGTTTGGCGACCTCAAGGCCCGAGACAGCTCGCCTTGTAGCTGCTTTAAAATGAAAATATGGGAGTGGAAATGGCCATTTTGGGAGCAGCCCTGCAGAAAGGGGTGGCAGAAGCAACGCCATCTCAGGCCATATGCTTGCAGCTGGAGAACCCGAAAAGCCAACTCCAGAGATGCAGACTCTGTGCCGCAACTTTTCCACTCATAGTAACCCCTCAAAATTTGGGGGCGTGGTGTTCTTCCCCACTTTACAGACAGGGAAACTGAGTCTCAAAACATTTAATCAACTTGCCAAAGGCCACATGCAAGTGAAGGGTGCTCTGGACTTAGTGTTTATCTCTCCCTAAATTGCACACCCTGAAGCCCTAATTCCAGATGGGATCAAGGTGTTTGAAAATGGGGACCATGCGGCAGTGAAGGTGGGGCACCCAGGACGGGATGGTGTCCTGGTAAGAAGGACAGACGCAAGCTCTTTGTCTCTCCCCCATGAGGTCCCTCTCCAGACCCGAGCACGCTGCTGCCCTGCCCTCAGACTCCAGCCGCCAGGAAAGAGCCCTGTGAGCCACCCGCGATGACGACCTATCGGCGGGCTGAGCCTGGCTGGGAGCCCTTCAGCCTGAGCCGCTGCAGCAAGCCACGTGATCCTGCAGAGACCAACCTTCCACCTGCAAGAAGGGCAGGCGGCTTGCACACATTCTGAGGACAAGCGAGACTGCGCCTGTCATGGTGGCCTGAGGACTGGGCTCTGCTGAGTCTATATAAATGAACCATAATTTGTATTGTGGTAAAATAGATGTAACACAGAAGTTACATTTTAATTATTATCAAGTGTACAGTTCAGGAGCATTAAGCCCATTCACAATGTTGGACAAGGCTCACCACTGTCCATCTCCAGAAATTTTCATCTTCTCAAACTGAAACTCCTTCCCCACTCCACAGGGACTCCATATGGCCGTGTCTGGATGTTCCCCCAAAGCCCCGTGCAGTCTTGGGTGGGTTTTTCAGAGGTGGCTGGATCTAGAGCGTGTGATGCTGGAACTGAGCGTGTGTGATTACTGAATTAGTTCACTGATGGGTTTGGCATAGTTCTGGGTATGGACAAGGGGAAGGCCTGCCCTGGGTGTGGCTGGCATCATCCAAGGGGCGGGTAGCCCGGAAGGGACAAAAGTGAGAGGCAGGCTGCTCCTGTGGCTGCCGCTTCACTGTTTCCATGTTTTATTGCCTTCTGCCTGCTCCGACCTGCCACAGACTGTTTCTCCTCTGCGACGCCCCTCTGCCTTGCCACCCCGCCTTGGAGCCAGCCAACTTTGGACTGAAACCTCTACAGACTGTGTGCCAAACTTCCTTTAACTTTGGGTGTCAGGCAATCTGCCTCGGCAACAAGAAAAGTAAACCAGACACTGCCCAAACCTATCACCCACCCCCAGCCTCTGTCACCCACCACGCTACTCTCCATCTCTATGAATTTGGCCACTCTAGGCACTTCATATAAGTGGGATCACACAATATTTACCTTTTTGTGGCTACCTTATTTCACTTAGCACAATACACTCAAGCTTCATCCACGTTGAAGGCCATGTCAGAATTTCCTTACTTTTAAAAAGTGAATAATATTCCGCTGTGTCGTTGTGTCACCCTGCATGTATCCATTCATCCGTCTGACAATTCACCATCATGGTGTGAGCAGAAGCCAAGGTGGGCGCCCCTCCCCTCTGCGCATACTTACTGGCCTCATCCACACGCTTCTCACAGGCACAGCAGGAGCATGGTGGGGGCGGCAGGGGCCACGCCTGTTACCTACCTGCAGGGAACAGCCCCCCTTTTTTGTTTCCCCTCTCACTTTGTCAGGGACCCACAGTTTTGTAAGATACACGAAATGATGAAGTAAAAGAATAAAATTTTTTTTGTGTGTGTGTGGTGCCAGGGATCGAACTCAGGCCCTTGTGCTTGCAAGGCAAGCACTCTAATCACTGAGCTAAATCCCCAGCCAAGAATAAAATTTTAAAAACAAAAAAAATGAAAGTATTCACCCACTTTTTAAAAAGTTAAACTCAGCAGACATAAAATTACTGGGTAAACTGCTAAAAAGTTTCCAAACCTTTCTAATTGCTACTCTAACTCTGTTACAGACCCTTAACCAACAGCTCGAGGGCTGGCACCCATTCGCAAGCTGTGTCGAACAGCGTCTCAGCAACCACAGCGAGGACCGTGCCGAGTGCAGGCCGGTATCCACATTAGGGTCTAGCTATAAAAAGTAACGAGGCGTATGAGTCAGCAGTCCCACGCCTAGGTGTCTACCCAAGTGAAGTAAAACCATATGTTCCCATAAGAATCTGAGCAAGAATGAGCACCGCAGCACCGCTCCTAACAGTTCAACAGGGGAAGCCCAAAACGTCCACAGACAGATGAGTGAACAAGGCGACTGTGGCACATCCATACAACAGAATAGCATTCAGTCACAAAAAGGAAGGAAGAACGGACGCGCACTGCATGGACCAACCTGGACAATACAACGCTGAGGAAAAGAAGCCAGACACAAAAGGTCACACGTTGTGTAATTCCGGTTATGTGAAATGCTCAGGATACGCAGAAGCAGAAGGAGATTAGCAACTGCCAGCCTGCCAGAAGCTGGGAGTGGTGGAGACATTAGAGGATGATGGCTAAAGGGACACAGAGTTTCTTTGTGGGGAGACAAAATGTTCTGAAAATGATTTTGGTGATAGTTGCACAACTCTGTACTACTAAAAATACTGGGCTGAGGATGCCACTCAGGGGTAGAGCACTCGCCTGCATGAGTCCCGGGTCCCTCCCCAGCAGCCCCGCCACGTGAATTACTTAATTTTACACTTTAGTAGATATGTGGCTTAAGTAATCTCAGCAAAGCTGTTATAAAAATGAAGCAGAGTTCTCCTGCTATTAAAACAACTGAACTACTTATTTAAAACCGAAAGAAAATTCTAGACCTGGGAGTTCTCACCGAAGATTTCCTTCAGTTGAGAAAAAGGCAACACTCACGCTTAGCACAGAGATGTGTGCCACCACCTTGGTTTGGCCCCAACTTATGATGGCTTGAGTTTTCAACTTTATGATGTACAAAAATGTAACACACTGAGTAGAAACCATACATCAATTTCTGAATTTTGATTCTTTTCCTGAGGTACTACAGTACTTTTCATCCCCAAGTTGAGAACCCAGAACGTCCCTAGACATTGTGAGGTGATGGAGGCGGGTAATCTCCTGAGCTGAGACGCAGTCACCGCTTTACAGGCTTTGACTTCAGGGCCCCATATGCAAAGTCCAACTGTCGCTCGGGGAATAGGTGTCGTGGGTTCAGCGTTCAGCCTGGACCTTCTTCCGAGCCGTGAAGGAAGGACCCAGGTGTCATCCGCCACGCTGAGGGCAGCCCGAGGAAAGGCAGCTCCACCAGGCAGGAGCTCCTGACGTGTGGGACAGACGCCGCGACCCCATGGCGCAGACTTGACCAAGCCGAGTCGGGACGTTTCTGGTCTTGTTTTCCGCAGCCACGGGGGAAGTCTATGCTGCTGCAAACCGCTCAGCGCCCAAGAAACATCGACAAATGGGGATGTGTTTCGAGGGATGCGTTTTCTGCTGGATGTTTTACCTTCACATAATCCTCATAAATTCCCCAAACAACAACAACAACAACAACGAAAAAGCCACCTGATGCCAGAACCATCTAGAAAACTCGAAGGGGGACTTTCATCACAGTAGGGAAAAAACACTGGAATGGGTGGTTAACACTGTGTGCCTCTGCCCTTGGTCCAAACTTTACATTCTAGTAATTTTTTTTGGTGCTGGAGATCAAACTCAGGGCCTTGTGCTTGCAAGGTCAGAGCTCTAACTGCTGAGCTAAATCCCCAGGCCCTCTAGTAATTTTTGAACATATATGTACTTATAAAAATTACCCTTTTCAGTTGGGGTTTCGTTCAAGAGGTAGAGTGCTTGCCTAGCAAGCGCAAGGCCCTGAGTTTGATCCCTAGCAGCCCCTTCCATTATCCTTTTTGTTTTTTTGAATTAAATTTTTTTTTTATTTTAGTGGTACATGTAGATATACATAACGACATTTGTCATAGGGAATTTGTACCTGTACACGATATATCTTGCTTCTCCTTTCTTCCCCCATTCCCCACCTCTCCCGTCAACCCCTCTTCCCCTCCCTATTTACAAAAGCTTTGCCTCCATTGTTTCCTTCCATTCTCTTTTTTTTTTCTTGTCCCTCCCTTTCTTCCTCCCCTCCTTGTTCCCCTTCCCACTGGAACAATTTTTTCACTATCCTTTTCTTTTAAATGCCAGTATTTCTATAGAATGCAATAAATATAATGGGCTCCCTCTGGTGGTCACAAGAAAACCTCCAAATCCCAAAGGTCAGAACATAGATTTCAAAATCTTCATTTATGGAGCATGGTACATTTGATAATTAATAGATTCAGAGTCGCTAGACTATGCCTGAAGAGAAGACTTCTAATTATTTTTTTTCCATTCATCAGCGGGCCTACAAATTGGTTCACAGGCCACTTCCCAAAACCACGTTCACCACGTTCCCTTCCAAGCAGGCTCCTCTTCGGGGATTTCCTGTTTCTGGTCAGGGCATCGCCTCCCCCAGGCTTGCACTTCAGTCCCCTTTGTTCCCATCCATCTTGTTTGTGAGTCGGGTCTGCCACACGGGCTGGCGCCTCTCACAGCTGCTGCCTGCTATCAACTGCCACGGCCCGCACTGGAGTCCTCACGAGCCCTTCTCCAGGCCGCCCTTCAGCAGGCGTCAGGAACCTGCTCCGCGTGCCTGGCACGGGCTCGGCGCGGGGGCTGCGACAGTGAGCGAGGGCAGGCTGTGCCCGCTGAGCCCCTCGCAGGGGCCTCTTTGCCGGAACTGCGTCTGCTAACTCTCTGCCTCCCTCCTGTTTCAGAGCCCTCCTCACAGAGCTGTCCCGTGGGGTGCAGCCCCAGCCCCTCCGAGCCCCGGACTCGCCCTCACCCCACTGCGCCACCCCAGCCAGCCGGAGTCCTGCCGCAGCTCCTCTCGCCTCCACGGAGGACGTCAGGCCTTCCGGACATGTGTCCCCGCCGCTGGCTAACATGCCAACTTGCCCAGCAAGGACCCGACTGAGGGATCCCGCCTGCTTTTAATTCCTGTAGACTCCTGTTCTTAGGGTTTGTCCCACCCTTGGTCTGCTACAGTGCTTGTTCCTGCGCCATCTCTTCTAACAACTGGGCTTGCAATGGTCTCTAACAGTCCTGGTGCACAAGTCCCTCAGGACTAGCACAAAACAGGTTCCAGAGAGAGGAACGAACGAATGAGCGAGTGAACCGATGTCTATGCACAGTGGAGCCGCAGAACCGAGACCATCCCCCAGAAGGGTCTGGAGAAAAAAGTACAAAAACAAAAAAATGACACAAACCAAAACATCAGACACAAATTTTCTCTTTCAACTTGTACTTAATGAGATACCTGCCTTCTAGGCTTTTCCATTTTGCCATAAACTCAAGTCAGCTGGAATAGAACACTCACTGTTTTGAAGTAGCACTTCCAAAATTCTACAAAGAATTCAAAAAAGAATTCTTTTTCTTTGTTTGGCAGTACTGGGGATCGAACCCAGGCCTTCATACTGAGGTACATCCCCAGACCTTTTTGTGTTTTTTATTTTGAGACGAGGGCTTGGTAAGTGACTAAGTTGCCCTGGCTGAGCTCAGACTTGTGATCCTCCTGTCTCAGCCTCCCACAATACTGGTGCTGCCGACAGGACCTAACGGAGAACTGCCCCTTCCCCAGACTCACTCCCAAGCCAACAACTACGGCGAACAGGCTGAACACCAGTAACTTTTATTACTTCTGTTCTGCTCTCTACCATTTTCCGTAAACTATCAGTGCAGCGCGTCAGAGTCTGGATCATTTTCACGTCGGGCTTTGTGTTCTCTTCTGTGGAGTTTGGTCCCTACTCAAACTTCCAGGTGTTTTACAGAGCAGAGAGTTTCCAGCGCTGAACATCACCCTGCGCGCACACTGAAGGAACAGGGCACGTGACTTGAAAAATACACCATAAAAGGCACAAAAGGAAACGGAGAACGTGCTCCCTTTCTGGAATGTTCCTACTTATGTCCGGGGAAGGCTGAGCCTGCGAAAACCTAGCGTGGAAGGGCGAAGGCGCGAGGACTGTGGAGAGCCGTTAGCGGCACGCCGGCTGCGCCGGCTGCACGGGCTCCTTTCCTCCCGCCTCTCATGCCGCCTCTCAGTCCTTGTCATCCGCCTTTTGTTGCCCACATTCCAGGTAATGTGAGTCAAGTCCATTGGGCCTTTGTCTGGAGCTTCGGAACAATCCCGGCTGACTGCCAGCTCTGTCCTCTCTCCTGCCCCAGCCCGGCTGAGGGTGAGGACCCAGCTCCGGGAGCCACGCCACTCGGGGAGAGCGCAGGGCAGCCCTCCGAGGCGGCGCCACCAGAAATGCCAACCTCCAGGCGACGGGCGGGCCGCGGGAAGGTGGTGACCCACCCGCTGTCACAGAGTTGTGTGTGACAGAATTTGTCAGGCAGTCTGAATCTAGACACAGTCCTTGACGTTCCGCCTTCGGGATAAATTCAGCAAAGGGATGAGACGATCTAGCGTGCTCGGGGCACACTCAGAATCTGTCTGCCGTCCCCAGGCCAGCTGTCCTGCAGCAGGACTGCACTCGTTGTCTGTGGTTTGTGTTTTCCTAGCTCACACAGCTCCTTCTCGGAAGAGCAGCCCAGTTTTCCTTGGGTCCATCACGCCTTTCTGCCACATTTCCAGCAGCGCCGAGCATCCCCTAACACTGCTGCCCAGGACGATCGTGAGACTCCCACCCGGCCAACCGTGTGTCGCACCCTCTGGGCGTGGCCATGATTCAGGGATCAGCACCTGCCCACGCCAGGAAAATCAGGGACAATTCTGGGCTTTTCTTCTTTTTATCATAGTAAAATAGTGCAATTTAAACTTTTAACTGTTCAAAGTACAGGTGGCCCACAGTTTCTGCTAATTTGACTTGGAAGTTTTCAGCTTTACAGTGGTATAAAAGCATTACACATTTAGTCGGAACATCTTCGAAGTTGGAGTCTGGATCTTTTCTGTGTGTGCGGTGCAGTACGACCCCCTCTCGTGAGCTGGCACCAGTAGCGGCCCCTCAGTCTCGAGGGGAAACAGTCGTCCTCTACAGACTGTTCACAGCACAGTGGAGGCCTGGGCAGGGCTGGCTCCACCCACAGGGCTGGCTCTGGGATCACAGACTGAGGGCTCCCGTCCTTCCATCCCATTCCTTTCCTGGCCCTGCGGCAGCGCTGGCCCCCAGCAGCCACCAGAGAAAAGTGGGAGGAAGGCAGAGACAGGCAACCAGCTGGCCCTCCTTCCCTCCATCGGGGTGGGTCAGGGTGGCCTGTAAGAAGAAACCTCCCTCAGCAGGGATGGACAGCACGTCCCAGGACGCCCCAACAGCACAGCAAGATCCTATCGCTGAACCAAAGCCGAGTGGTACCTGCTCTCTGATACACAAGGTGGGACACAGAGAGAAGCTGCAAACCCAAACAGCAACAACTGAGAACAACTCACGAGCCCAATGTGTAAGGCAAGAGGAACTACTCACTGATGACCAGTGGTCTCCAACTTTTTCTTTACAACTTTTTAACTTTCATAATAGTGCAACACATAGTATGCCCGCACAACCGCTCCATTTTTCACTTCCAACACACTATTTAATAAATTATTGCGGTATTCCACACTTTATTATACAATAAACTTTGCGTGAAATGAGTCTGCCCAACCGTGAGCCGACGTACATGTTCTGAGAATGTTTGAGGTAGGCTAAGGTACAGTGCCCAGAAGGCACAGTGTATTCAGGCCCTTCCACTTGCAAGGAGCGGGGAGGGGAGGGGAGGGCATTGATCTCCCCAAGGGCACAGGTGTATCTCAGGCGTCTCTACCTGCCAAAGGTTTATACACAGGTGGGTGTGAAAGAGCAGCAAAGGACCAGGCCCCCAAGCACCACCCCAACACTTGGCTCACAGCCGGCAGTGCCGGAAGCTCCTCTGCCCCTGCGCCTCAGCCTCTGGACACCCTTGCAAAGCCCTTCAGGTGATGATCGGTTCCTCGTTCTCATTTCCTGGGGCTGCCACCACAGCACATTACCGCGAGAAACAGCAGCACATTTTCTCTCCCGGTTCTGGAGCCCAGAAGTCCAGGGTGTCAGCAGCACTGGTTTCCTCTTGGGACTCTGAGGGGGCGCTCCATCCCACACCCTCCACTCCTTCCAGCGGCTACCAGCAACTTGGTGCCCTTGGTCACTGGTGGTCACTCCAATCTCGGTCCTGTCCACACTCCTCTGTGTCTCAAAGCCTCATGTCTCTTCCAAGGGAACGAGTCACTGGATTCGGGGTCCCCTGTATCTCAGTCTCATCTTGAAATCCTAAGCTAAACTGTAGTGAGTAGTCCCCCTTATCTGAGATTCCTCCTGGAATTTCAGTGACCTGCTGTCAACCAAGGTCTAGAAACGCTACAGGGGAAGTCCACCCCATTCTGAGTATGTGATGAACTAACTCACCATCCTGCTACTTCCCACTTGGGAAATGAATCGCCCTGTCAGCAAGTCCTTGCTATATATGCTACCTGCCCGTTAGTGCACAGCAGCCACCTCCCTCACCACATCAACTGACTCTGCGTCACTGCTTACGTTCAAGCGACCCGCACGGCCCCAAAGCACAAGAGCCGCGGTGCTGACAATTCAGATGAGCCAAAAAGAAGCCAAAAAGTGCTTCCCCACCACAGACGTGGATGCAGGGGACACGCCACTTTCCTGCTTGAAGCCTGCTTCTGCTGTCTGGTCTCAGCACTCCCTGCCCAGCGATTTCACCATGAGCGATACACACAGAAGAATGAGCCCCTCCTCTGGCTTCCCTTATCTGCCTGCTGCCCGCTAGGATCTGACAAAGATTACACTGTCTCCCGGACCGTGGGAAGGCTCTGAGGCTGGGCGCTCTGCGGGTATCTTACATCAGATGGGACCCGAGCTGCAGAGGGTGGTCTGCAGCTTCCGTCTCCAAAGTCTGCAGGACTTTTTGATCAGAGCCGGGAAGACTTCCGTGTTGCAGATAAGGGCCTCCGTCTTTTTTCTCACAAGGGGAGCCCATGCCAGCGCACTGGGGTTTGCAGATGAAGGACTCCAGTCCTGAGAGCTTAAGAACTCAGAATGCAGACAACAGAACAGAAAGGGCAGGGGACACGGGTGGGCAGAGGACCCTGCCGTGACGCAGCCCGGCCACCACACCTGAAGGACAGCTAAGCATGGGCAGACATCCTGAGACAAGAGCAGTAATTCCATCCCCACCAGCAGCACCTCCCCAGCGGGCAGGAGTTCAGCCCAAATGCCTCTCAGCAGGACAGGAGGCTTTGCCCTGGTGTTCAGCATAATCCCAAAAGACACAATCCTGGAACTCCAAATCCCAAATGTTAAAATCCCCACAGAGCAAAACCCTGAAAGTCTAAACATCTTTAAAGATCAAATCCAAAAATCATAATCAAAAGATTGAAATCCTAAAAGCCACAATTAGGAAACCACAATTCCCAATAGAAAGAAAAAACGCTCCATAAGAGAAGCAGAAAGCAGAATTCCAGGGGCGGAATGAAGGCGTTTTCAAGTGTATGCAGGATAGTTGCCAAATTATCCAATTGTGCTCTACTTCCGCCCCTCAGCACCCAGCACCATGCCTGCCTGAAAAAAAGTGGTTTGATGGAGAAGAAAAAGAACTCGACAAGCTCAGCCACCTTCCGAACCAAAGACTCTTGCTGACAGCATCTTCCTGCATCACAAGACATTAGATGGAGAACTAGTCCAGCATGCCTGCTCAGGGTGGGAATCTGATGGTTGCGGAAGAATTTCTCATAACTACCACTGAATCTAATCTAGAAAATCTAGGCCTACTTCGCTTTGGCTAATGGATGCAGTGTTCCCACTTCTGAGCAGCCCTCCAACCCATGCTCACCGCGGGACCCCTGGAGCCCCTCCCCGTGGTTCGGACTCCCACGGGTCACCACCCCCAAAAGGGAAGGCAGTACACAAGGCTGTCTCTAGGTCGCTGACTCAAAACGACCCCAGAAAGGCCCACAGAGCCTAGTCCAGTGTTGTGATCACTTACTAATAGGAACTCTCAGGTTAGGAAGTGGCAGGCCCAAGATCTGGCCCCGGCCTGACCTAGTCAGGAGCCCCGTGCCACCTCACTGTCTCCTCCTCCCTCTTGCCAGCTGTCATCTGCACTGGGGGCTCTTGAACGTGCTGTTAGCAAACCACAGCAAGAAATCCATTTCACATGGTCTCCAGGTCACACCGACAAACAGAAAGAGCTGGAACCAAAATTTCACTTAGTATTTTTCTTTCTATTTGATAGTTCACAATTTCAAAATGCCAGTTGCACATGGCTAAGCTGATTTCTTATCTCATGAATGGGCTGTGACTCCAAGTTAAAAAAGAAAACACTTGCTCATGTAAATCACATGAATGTACAGACGTCCCTCAGTTTCCATCAGAACTTGGTTTCAGGCCTGTCCACCACCTCAAGGTACCAAACTCTGCTGATGTTCCGGCCCCTTCTGTAAAATGGCGCAGCAGTTGCCTCAGAACCTACACATCTTCCCAACACTTGAGCTCCCCACATCACCTGTAATGCCTAACAGCAAGGTGAATGCTCTGCAAACACATCTTCCCAACACTTGAACTCTCCACATCACCTGTAATGCCTAATAGCAAGGTGAATGCTCTGCAAATAGTTGTTATACTGCATTTTTAAGGAAACGGTGACAAAGAAAAAATGTTTGGTACAAATGCAACATTTTTTTCTGAATACTTTCAATCCATGATTGGCTAAATAAAGTTGATTAACCTACAGATGCAGAATTTCTGGATACAGGCGGCTGACTGTGCATCCAATTCAGGATTTAGGAAGAAGGAAAAAGAGAGGGATCGTTCTTATTTTGTGCATTTTGCAGATCACACAAAAATTCATTTGTGGATCGAATTGTTTTTCTCATTTAATTGCAAGCTGACTTCTTAAGAGGTCTGCAAATGGTGTCTTTACTTGTCATGTCCCTTCTCCTCCTGTGAAAATCTCAGAGGTCCTTCTAGAGGCTCGACCCAGCTCAGTCATGAAGTCCTCGCCCACCATGCGAGCCACCGATGTGGGGGCCCTTGGCGGGCACCAGCGAGCCAGGCTTCCAGACAGCACAGGCGGACTGGAAAATGCCAGCAGTGTGGTTAACAGGACTGACAATGAGGATGTGCACGGGACATACTCCTCGAACTGGTAACAAAAGCCACCTTTCCTTTGGGCAAGAAGCCTGAGAAGTACCATGATGTTCCACTTACTCGCTGGTATTGTACACCATCCTAGGCAAGGATCGCTGTAACTCTGAAGAAGCCAGGGTGGAGGTGACACGCAGTTCTCCATCCTGACCCGCACGAAGACCCCTGAGCACAGCCAAAGACCTGGTATGAATCTGGACTCAAGCCACATGGGTTGGGTATCAGCTAATCCTCATTTTCTCGTGGCCCTCCTGGCCTACGCCAGCAAACCAAGCAAGACAATTTGAATAATCCAAACAGGGCTTCCTATTCCCTTCCTCTGCCTCTACCCAAAAACACAGAAACAAAAAATCCCGTTTTCACCAGATTATTCACTCCCCACGACTGAAACGGGCTCCAGTCAGTGTGCATACCACGCAGATGGGCAGATGGTGAATCCCATGAGTCATCTCTGTTTCTCCATCTTTGAAACAGACAGATGGCTGCTGCTTTCCTACTATCTAAGTCTTTATTCCAAGTCATCTCTAACACTGTCTTAGTTCCTCTACCAAGACCATCAAGCAAATGAGGCAGTAGAGCTTACTGGAATCTGACCAATGAGGCTACCAGAGAAGGTGTAGAAGTCGCGGGATGTTCCTCCGGGAACCACCGCCTAAGACCCCGGATGACCCTCCTCACCGTGGGCATCCTGAGCAATTCCGACTCCAGGGTCAGGAGCCAACAAGAGGCACCTTCACCTACCTGGGGGACAGACGCACTCCAACGGGGCTTCGCGAGCAGTCCGGAGCTTGGCGAGTCCATCCAATTTCTGAACAGAGAGGGAAGGGAAAATAAAACACAGGTGAGTGTCAGAGCAGAAGGGACACGTGGAAAAATCAGCAAAAGCAAAGTCTCTGAACAGTCTACGCACCAGTGGTATTTTCAGAACACTTCCCAAAAGTCATTAAACTCTATGGGCGATTTTGCAATGAGAGGAAGACCCAAAACATTGAACAGTTACGGATGAACCCTTGAAAAGAAGGCAACAGGGGCTGCTTTGCTAAAATATGTTCAAATGCAAGTCTAAGGCTTAATCACAACAGGAACAGCATCCCGCAAACCAAGGAAAGCCAACGTGACCACCGTATCTGCGAGAAGGGAGGTGCAGGCCTGAGCGGGGCAAATCAAAGCTGGCCTGTGGCCACTCTCCGGACTCTCACGACCACCCACATCCTCACACAGGAGCCCCACAGCCGAGGATGAGAGGGCCCTGGCTTCATCCACCTGTGACAGCAGCTTCCATTCCTCCTGGGCGGGGAT
This sequence comes from Hystrix cristata, assembly GCA_004026905.1. Taxonomy (NCBI): domain Eukaryota; kingdom Metazoa; phylum Chordata; class Mammalia; order Rodentia; family Hystricidae; genus Hystrix; species Hystrix cristata. The sequence continues at coordinate 93,519 of PVJO010001244.1, read as the reverse complement.
CCTCGGCCCAGATAATTCAGGTCAGGAAAATTTAAAAGAGTCTATCCATGCCCAGCCCTGCCCAGCCCTATTACCGCAGAAATAAAGTCAAAAGTCACAGCTGTGCCACACTGAGAACTCACAGGGACAGCGCCGGCTGCCCAGGCCTGGTCTGACCCTCAGGGTCACTTCTTCTGAGGTACTGAGATTGAACCTAAGGCCTCCGACATGCTAAGCTCATGCTGGACCACTGAGCTGCATCGCCAGCCCCAGGGTGACTTCTGGGGCCCCAGCGAAAGGCCCCTGCCTAGGAACACAAGCTTGGAAAGAGGAAGAAATTCATCCCAGGTCCCCAAATCCAGGTTAAAGGAGTGAAGATACTGGTCCATCGTCCCACTTGAATCGTGACAAGCATACACCAGGCATTATCCTTTCTGTTTTCGTGATGCTGAAGACTGAGCCCACAGTCCTGCTCAAGGGCTGAGCGCTCTTCCACTGAGCCACACCCCACCCCCGGCCTCCGGAAGTGATTTTCAAGCATCGTTCTAGAGGAGGGGAGAGGGGCCTGGTCTCCAGCCGCGCGCCGCTGACGACAATTCTCTGCTTGACCTCACTTTATTCAGACTCCTGAGCCTTTTCCTGGGCCCACCTGTGTGCTCCTTGTGAAGTCCTGACTAGCCAAGGACCCTGCTGAGCAGTTCAGCAGGAATCTGTCAGCCCTGATATCTGACCACCCTCAGCCCACTATCGGGTTTCTCATCCTCCACCCAGCCAGCTCCCAGGAGCTGTCCTATCACCCAGCCCGTCCTCAGCAAGAATCCCGTCGGGTTCCTCCAACCAGGGAGCCCTGGCCCCGGTGGTGTCTCAGTCATTCTCCACCCACTGACCCCACCATGCTCCTGGCCACACCGCTTCCCTTGTACATAAGAACTCTGCCCAGTCTCTCTCCCCCACTGCAAAGTCCGGGCTCATCACCATGGTCCCAAACAAAGTCTGTCTTGCGGCGCTGGCACAAGGATCGGTGAATTACTTTTTTTTCAGTATCACTAAGGATGGAATTCTGATAGAAGACAAGACCCCAGCCAGAGCCTGTCTGCCTTGGTCAGAGCAGCCTGAAATCAGGAACTGAGGCTAAAAACAACCCCGGTGCTTACAGCAGCCTGCAAATAACTTCTGAGCTGCACCTCCGGGGTTTCCTTCAGCCTCCCCTCACTTTGCATAGGTGGAAAGAGGTGCCAAGGCTGAGCTGGGAACAGATGAGGTTAAGGCTGCAACAAGCAGTAAGGGAGGAAGGGGTGAACAGGCCGGTTACTAACACCATGCAATACCACAATAGCTCAGCGCCTTGGTCGCACCAACTTCATCCTCGCCTCCCCTCCCTGGCCCCCCACGGCCTGCAGTTTGCCCCCTGAAGCAGAACGCGGCTGGACCTTTATTCAGACTCAGGCTCTCAGCTCCCATCTGGAACCTCTACCAGCTACTCCTGCTCCATCCTGGAGCGCACACTTAGCTCAGAGTGAGCCTGTGAGCAGCTTGGGGCCCCTCTGCCTCGCCCTCTGGGGGCCCCTGAAGCTGCAGTGGGCTCCCCAAGGTGGTGAGACCTCCACCTCTACAGCAGACACCACCTGCCAGAGCCCCGGGGGGCCTAGCAAGGGCCAGCAGGATGCCTAGAGGCCTGCAGACGCCGCAGGCTTGAGTGGGACCCCACAGCACATGCTTCCCCCCACCACATCTGCGGACACGGATGGTGGACTGCAGAGTGCTCTGCGAAGAAGAGTCCAATCTTCGCCTTCAAGGCAGTCAATTTGGGCAAGAAACTCTATCTGTCTTTACCATCGCTAGACAGAATAGAAAAAGATGTCCTTGTTAATTTCCTTTTTTAAGAACAATTACTTTTTAACAACCTCTATCATGTCTGGGTGCAGGGGGCTTATCAAAGGCTGATAGGAAACACAATGACTTTACCTGCATCTGCTCTCTTCTTTCTAGGCCAACATGGGGCGCCACTGGCAAGGGAAGAAAAGATTAATCTCAAGGCTACTAACCCTCCCGCCCAGGTCCTCTCCTCTCCTACCTCCAATCCCTCACTTTCTGTGGGTTTGATATGTCACTACTAGGAACTAACTCCAAGTGAAATGTTTGAATTAGAAACCCAACCCCACAATCTTTACTTCATGCTTTTTAAAAAAAACTCTAACAAAATATTCTTTTGTGTCTGGGTTTGTAAAAATGATTTAAAAGCCTCAACTTTTTACATTCAATTATCTGGCAACACCCCTACACCATCTGCAAACAACGTGGTCCTGGTTTTCCGTCGGCAAACAAGTCCTTCCCTCGCAGTAAATAAAGAACGAGTTTCTGCAGAAAGGTGGAGCCTTTGTGGGTGTCACTGTCCAGGAGCCCTCAGAAGTAGAACTGGAGTTTGGGGCTGACACGCTTGCTAACGATCCTAGTCTTGGACACTTTGCCAGGTGCCTGATCTCATCCTCAGATGCTTTCAGGTGAATGAAAGGCAGGACGAGGAGGAGGAGGAGGAACGGGCCGAGGGGAAAAGAGGGAGAAGAAGAGGCAGAAGACAGAGCAGAGGGAGCGCGAGAAGGCAGGCTACCTGGGGACTGAGGCGAGAGGACCGCCGGACCCTGGTTCAGGGCCCGGGCCCCTCAAAACCAGAACGAGCTCTGTAAAATGCTGTAAATAAAGCCGTAAGTCAACACTTCATCTTTTGGCTGAAACTCCTGCTCCCGGGACTCTATTCCAAGGAACTAAATCAACAGAAGCCAAACTGACACTCACCAAGGACCGCACCCTGCAGGATGGGCGTGCCCGGGATACAGCTGTCACGTGGGGCACAGCGTTACACAGACTACATGGAGACAAGGGAACGTGTTTATGATGCAATAAATAAAACTCTACGTCTACTTAAAAATCTGGCATGGAGATGGACAGACTCCTGAAACAGAAGCCAGCTGGATGCTGAGATGAGGGTGCTGAACTTCTTTACAAGTGCTTTCTGTATTTTGTAGTAGTGTCATATCAAAAGACTAAAACCAACAATCAACAAAACCCTCAGACTTTCTGTTTGGAAGTAGAAGAGCACAGAGAGAGCCCTGAAATCGCTCTGCCCGGGGCGGTGTTGTGGGGGGGACAGTCAGCTCCAGGACTGGCCCTGCTGACACTCACACTCTGCAGACACCCAGGAGAGGCAGGAGCTCGGCCTCAGTCTCCTTCCAGCCAGCGCAGGACGGGCCCAGACACACCGAGCCCACCAACCCCAGCGGACGGCCTTTCCTGGCCTCCTTAAGTATTCCGTTTTCTACCCACCGTGACGATGATGACAACGGTGATGATGCTGATGATGATAACAAATATAACTGAAGTAGTATTACCAAGATTATTGATTACTTACACAGTCGGCATTGTGCCAACAGCTGTAATCTCATCTAGTCCGCTGAACAACCCCTACGTCAGAACTGTTATCATTCCCATTTATTGGTTGGAAAGTTGAGGCTTAGGGAAGCCTCAGGGCTGGATTCAAATCCTGGTACCGACTGACTCCAATCACAAAGCAAGACAACCTCTGCTCACAAGCAACGTTCATGTCTACCAAGAAGCATTTTGAAAGTTGCTATCAGAGGCAGGTCATACGAAACTACACAGAAATCAGCTCGGTGACGGTGGAAGGCGGGCGAGCGTGAGGAATGAAGTCGAGGGGTTGCGTGGGGCGGTCTCGGGGTGACGGGTCCTGCTCCGTGTGGCACTGGCTGGGCACACCTGAGTACGTACTGTCAGAACTCACAGGACTGCGCAGGAGAAAGTGTGGACATTAGTGGATTCCAGTGAAAACGCAAGAGTCAACCAGGACGTCAGAGAACCCCGACACAGACTGCAGACCACCACGGTGAACCCGACCGGCCCCAAACCGCCCGTCAGTCCCTTGTTAACGCGAGACGCGCATTCCAAGGCACCCACCGAAGCTGCAGGCACCACCAAACCCCGGGCGGGACGGGACCTCTGCTGACTATTTTTCTATACACACATGTGTACATACGTACATGCATACCTACCTCTGATAAAGTTTAGAGCTAAAGCACAGAAAGCAATTAACAAAAATAAGAAGAAAATAGAGCAATTGTGACAACACAGTGTAGTACATTGTGTTTACATGGTTGCTCTCTGAAAACATCTTCCCTTCTTGTAACGATGCAATACCTGCGGAACGCAAGGCGTGAGGAGAGCCACACGGGTGCTGTGACGCAGCATCGGGCTGCTGCTGACCCGACCGGCTGCGTCTTCTCCGGTGATCCTGGGTCACTGTCGGCATAATGCCAGGCGGGTGGCACGGGCAGGGTGGACAACTGCACAAAGAGATAAGTTCCTTTCCAGGCAGCACAGATTGAGGAGGGCCGTAAGAGACTTCATCGAACACTTGGAATAGTGCGCAACTTAAAACTGATGAGCAGCTTTTTCCTGGAATTCCTGTTCAGTATTTTCAGGTCATGGTGGACCACAGGGAACGCAGACACAGAAGGTGAGACTGCAGATATGGGGACTGCTGTGTGGCTCAGCCTCACTGAGGCCGTGGGGGAAATGCACACCCTGACTGCAAATTGCGTTTCACTTGAAAATTACGAGGCCGAAGACAAATGGAATTATACATAAATATTGTACACTAGTAGGTAAGGTTGTTTCTTATATAGATCAGAAATTTTGAAAAAAAAACATACAAATTGAACAAGTAAGTATATAAAGTAGGGGTAGTAAGAGCAATATTTATTTCTGTCCAAGAAGATGATTATAAATGAAAGGAGGAAAGCTAGACTGTGATACTGGATCAGAGCCAGAAACATCACAGGATGCCATGAGCATGTTGAATACACAGAGAGAAACACAAAGAAGTGGCAGCAGACATGTGCACATGGAGGAGTTAATGTACCTAAGAGCATTGCCTACCGCCATCTGCAGAGAAGGCCTGCAGACATGGACACCCCAGCGGTAACAAGTCCACCCAGCACACAGATCTTGGCTTCTAAATACCATTCTTCAATAAAAGGAACCAGGATTTCTTATAGAAATGGCAAATTTTAGGACAAAGGCAAGAAAAATACAAGACGGCCTCCAACTATCTTATACTGCCAGAAAATAACAAAGTAATTTTTTCAAAAAGGAGGAACCAGGGTTGGCGATTTAATGCAAGGCCCTGAGTTCAACCCCCAGCACCCCGCCACTAAAAGGAAGCACAAAACGAAAGCTCAGGATGGCGAGCACTAGAACAATGTAAGCAACAAAATAAACATTCTAGTGTTGGATTATAACCCAAAGAATACATTAAATATCCGTGAGTCCAAGGTGATGTATGAGAAGAGACAAAGCCTCTTAGAGAAGAATTCCAAATAGTATATGAAGATGCTTCCCTCTCCAGGAGCTGGAGTTAAATTTGCCTCTCTTGGACTACAGGTTGGACTCAGTAACTCACTTCCAAAGAACAGAGAAAGGAAAACAGTGACTCTGTATAGAGAAATATGGCAGATACTGCTGCCAGGGTTCAGCTCTGTATTCCCTGAAGGGCCGTTGTTAGGACCCTGTTCCCAGGTTGCTGCTGCCCAGACATGGTGGTGGGACCTTTAGGAGCAGGCCTGGTGGGAGGTCTCAGGTGGCTGGGGGCAAGCCCCTGGAGAGGACTGTGGCACCTGGTCTATTCCCCTATCCTTTCTGCCAGACTGTGATGAGGTCCGCGGCTTCCTCTGGCATGTATTCCTGCCATAAGGTGGTGCCTCGCCACAGGCCAAAAGGCAAAGGGGCCAAATAACCATGGACTGAACCTTCAAAACTGAGTTCCATAAACCTTTCCTGCTTTTAAGTTGATTATCTTCAGCTCTTTTGTTATAGTCATGGAAAGTGGCTAACACATGACTTTAACCAACTGATCAAGGCGCCTGGTGTAAGCCAAGTGGACATTGTGGACCCTGCTGTGAGGCCATGGAAATGGCAGAGTCCCCTTGATGGCATTCTTCCTGATCACTCACAACCCTCCCTAACCATAGGAACATCAGACTAACCCATGCCAAGGGGCATACTGCAAAACACCTACTCACCACGTCTTGCACCTGTTAAGTTATGAGAAACAAAAACTGAGAAACTGTCAGGTTAGAGGAGGTGAAGGGGACACAACATGCAGATAACACAGCACCCAAGATGAGTCCTGGAAAAGGAAAACAACATGCCAGGTGAAGACTGGGAAATCTGATTAAAGTTTACAGCTCAGTGTCACAAAAATGTTAGCAGACTCAGTCACTTCACTTCACCACCAACTAAGATGGAGCTCTGCTGTCTCCTAGAACAGCTTACCATTTTCTTCGCATTTACTGAGGTGAAATTTACATTGACATAAAATTAAACATTCTAAAAAGAACGATTCAGTATCATCAACTAGATTCACAATGGTGTGCAACCCCCCAGGATCCAGTTGCCTCTGTCCAGTCCCACAGCATCAGCCTCACGCCAGAAGAAAGCCTGCACTCACGCTCCTCCCTCCGCTCCTGGTAACCACCGACCTGCTGCGGCCTCCCTGGATCCGCCTCTTCAGGATCTGTCACACAAACACAATCGCACAGCTGGCCTTCTCTTCTGTCTGGTTTCTTCTTCTTAGCACACGCCCCTGAAGTTCGCCCGCAGCGCAGCACATGTCAGCGGTTCATTCCTTCTGACAGATGAGTAACCCTGCAGCGCACGTGTACGCCAACGTCTGCTCACTGGACACCTGGGCTCCTTCCCACCTTTTGGATGCTGTAAATAGCTGCTATGCTCACGAGCACGCATTTATTTGAGGACCTATTTTCAATTCTTTCCAGTATATACCTAGCAGTGGAATTGCTAGTCGTGATAATCTGTTATTTAATTTTTATCCATATTGACTGAACCACTTTACATTCCCACCAGCAATGAATGGAAGTTCCAATTCCCACACATCTTTTCCAATAGATTTAGTGGATGTGAAATGGTGTCTCAGTATAGTTTTGATAAGCATTGTCCTAATAACTGATGATGGATGTGCTTGTTGGCCATTTGCGTGTGGCCATTTGTGTGTGGATAAATGTCCATTCAAATCCTTTGTCCATTTAAAAATTATATTGCGTGTCACTTTTTAAAAATGAAGCTTTATGGATTCTACATTAGATTCTCATCAGATATGTGACTTGTAAATATCGGTTTTTTTGGTGGTTGTTTTTTGTTTTGGTCCTAGGGACTGAACTCAGGGCCTCGTGCCTGTGAGGCAAGCACTCTTAACCACCGAGCTGAATCCCCAGCCCCATTTGTAAATATCTTCTCATGTAACACATCTATTCCTTCCTTCTTTTCTTTTCTTTTCTTTCTTGTGTGGTGGTGAGAATTGAAACAAGGGCCTTGTGCATTCTTGCTCTTTTAATGAAATATATTCCCAGCCCTACAGATTTCCTGCCCCCAGTACTGGGGCTTTCACACTGAGCTACACCCTTCACCCATTTTTTTGTTTTTTATTTTGAGATAGGGTCTCGCTAAATTGCTATGTTACTGGCTGGGCTTGAACTCACAGCCCTCTTGTCTCGGGCTCCCAGAGTGCTGGGATTACAGGGGTACACCACCACAATGGCTTATGTATTTACTATATTATACTTTTTGTCATTGTCTGAGGGATTCCTATACTTGTAAAAAAAAAAAAAAAACTTACCATAAAATAGTATGCCATGCTACACCAGTAGCAGTTTCATTAAAAGAGTGAGCAAAACGTTTAGTATGTGTCAAAGTTTTTAAATTACTATAGAGTAAAAGATACATTAATCTCCTCAAAATATTCCACTCTCACTTGAAACACACCCATCCCATTATTCTCGCCACTTTCTGAAGCAGCTCTGGAGGGCTCTTTTATGAGTGTCTTTACAAGGTGTGATCACTGTGTTCGCACAGTGACAGATTTGCCTACAACTTACTTCTCAGAGTGTCTCCCATGCAAAGCAACATACAACTAACTGCATCTCTAAGCAACTTAACTGTACATAAGAAAGTTCATGAATATTTACAGAAATAAAAGAATCTATCCCCCAACAGAAATTACCAACAGGAAAATAGGCCCCAAAATAAGCAGAAAAATCAACTGAAAATCCAAACTACCAAAGACATTAGAATTCGTGCACAAAACCTTAAAATAATTATTCTGAACTGTATATGTTCAAACAGATGAGTAGAACACCAAGATATGGACCTAATCTGAAATTCTAGAGATAAAAACACCAGGTCCAACATGGTAAGGTGAACTAATGGCAGATTAATAGAAGAAGAAAAGATTAGTGAATTGGAAGACAGCAATAGAAAGTATCCAAATACACACACGAAGAATTTTCCAACAGGGGAAGAGACTTGGTGAATTGCAGGACTTCAAGTGGCCTAACCGCATGTAACTAGAGTTGCCAAAGGAGAAGAGATAGAACAGAAAAACCGTTTAAAGAAATAATGGTCGAAAATGTTTCAGGCTGGACATAGCGGTGCATGTGTGTAACCCTAGCTCCTTGGGAAGCTGAGGCAGGAGGCTCACAGGGTCGAAGCCAGCCTGGGCAATTTAGCAAAATGCTATCATAAAATAGTTAGGGATATAGTTCAGTCTCCAGTACCACACCCCGCCCCACACACACACAAGTTTCCAAACTGATGAAAACTATAAACCCACAGATCCAATAATGTCAATGAAGCCCAAACACAATAAACAATAAGAAAATGACACCAAGACTTGTCGTAGTCTGAATGCTTAAAACTAATGATAAAAGAAAACCTTAAAATAGCTAGAGGGGGAAAAGATACATTATATGAACAACTGGAACGTAAAAACGATACAATGACTTTGAACAACAATTGAATGGTTACTTAAAAAATTAGTCACACAGTGGTGAGAGGATCAACGATTTCACTTCCAGGTATTCATATGCAAGAGAAATGAAAGCATATATCCGTATAAACACTGGCACAAAAAGTTCGTAGCGTCTTCATTTGTAACTGAAATTGGAAGCACCCCGAGTTTCCATCAATGGGTGCACAGAAGCAAATACCTTCATATAATGACATAATGCTGCTCATGAATTATTGTGCAAAATTAGTTATATACATAAATAATATGCAAAAATATCAAAGAGCCTCTCAATAATTATGCCAAGTGAAACAAACCAGCATTTTTAAAAAGTATGTGATTCCATTCATATGAAAAAATCCTGAAAGATGAAAAACAATCAATAGTAACAGAAATCAGTGGCAGAATGAGCGGCAGACAGGGAGAGATGAGAGGAAGAGAATTCGTGAAGCAGAAAGAGAAAATCGTGGAGAGGTGATGGATATGTTCGTCATCTTGGCCGTGGAAAAGGTTTTGCCTATGTATCCACGTCCAAATTCATCAAGTTGTACAATCTGAATAGGCAGATTTCGGTGCGGATCACTTAGTTATACTTAACGGCTCCTCCCCAAACCCATGAGATCCCGGGCAGCAGCTTCCCCAGCTGGGCGGGCAAACTGCCGCAGGTGGCCTGGGTCAGAAGGCCTCCTCGGTGCCAGGTAACCTCCCCACCAAGTCGGGCACAGACCAAACACGAGAGTAACCAGCTCAGCCCAGCACTTGGCAGGAGTGCGTAACTCCTCACAGGAATGTGGGTTTAATCAGCGGCTCGTCGGCACGCCGATGACTCTCTTCCAAACCACATCAGCCCACGTGGTTCCTGAAGGGTCTCTGCTCAGCCTCCAAACACATTAGTGTGTTTTGAAAGGGCTGGTCTGCAAACAAAACGCAATTCTTCAGTAATCCTTACTTCGTGTTCCTACTCATTATTTTTCAAAGGCACACATCACTTCCCATCAGAACTGCCTTCCAGGGCTCACCACACTGGGCTGAGGAGAGACACCCGCGCACAGCCCTGAGGGCCGACAGTCCCCAGCGCAGCCTTTGATGTGCCGAGGGAGCCCTCGGGCTGCTCGGCTTCTCGCACTCCCACGGTGTCCTCAGTGTCCTCGCCTAGGGCCTAGGCCCTCCCGGCGGCCAGCCTCCTGGGCTCCGGCCACGGGGAACATCTCGGGCTTCCCTGCACTGGGGGACGGCACAGGCTGAACGGCATCCCCCACTAATCCCAGCGCTCAAGCCCCAGCCCCATGTACCTCAGGACGTTGCTGTGAGTGGAGAGGGGACCTGTACAGAGCCGATTAAGGTGAAATGACGTCATGAGGGTGGCGCCTGACCCCAACAGGACCCGTGTCCTGAGAAGGGAGACAGGGCCCAGCACAGGAGGCCCGCCATCAGCGAGCACAGAGCAACGTTTCTCCGAAGAAACCAGCACTGTCAACACCTGATGTTAGACTTCCGGGCCCCAGAACTGTATGAGGGTGTATTTGTTATTTCAGCCACGCAGGCCGCGGCGCTTTGGTCTCACACACACCCCATTCCACCTCCGTCTGCTTCCTTCACGCTACCCACCGGCCCTGTGGTGAAGACGTGAGGGTGTTCCGGAGGCTGCAGGGGCTCAGGATACGGAGCTGAGTAGGGCCTCACACTTCCTCGGCCCACGGGTGATGGAGGCATTGATGGTCAGTGAGGAAAACACGGCTGAGAAACACTCAGGCGGTGAGTCGGCCGCAGTACCAGCCACACATGGGTATGGGGAGGCAGGACTTGGAGAGGCAGGTGAGTAATCACAATGAGCCCCCCTCCACCGGCTCCCCACTGCAGAGTCAGCCGCCTGCAGAACGCTGGGGAGGGCAGCACATGCCTGTAATCCCAGCACTCAGGAGGCTGATGCAGAAGGCTCTTCAATTTGCGGCCAGCCTGAGCTATACAGCAAGTTCATTACCAGCCTGTACTATATACAAGATCCTGTCTCAAAAAAACAAAGCAAACAATTGCATCTGCACTAAATACAAAGTGTGACAAAAATACACCGTGGACGTTTAAATTCTGAGATTTCTTTACAGACAAAGGTCCCGCCATTAACTATCTTCCGAACACTCCCCCTCACTTCGCACACACTTATCCCATGGCTCTGCCTCTTCCCGAGGTGGTGTTGGAAGTCCTCTTTTGTGAGTGTCTTTAGGAGGCACAACCAAAAATGTAGTGAATGCCGCTGCCCAGCGTCAGGCAACAGAAAGGCCGGCCTGCGAAACACGATGGCGCGTCCTCCTCCACCTTATCAGGGCCACCACGCCTGGCCCTGCGCGGCTGCCAACCTTCCCGAAGTCGAAATGTAAGTATTTAGAATCAGCGCAGGTCCTAGAGGCAGCCACGACAGCACAAGTAAAGACACTCATGAAGGAAGATGTTCAGACCTGCCCCAGAAAGCACCAAGACGGCAGGAAGAGCGTGTCTGAACTGAGGGGCGTATTCTGGGGGAGGCTAACGGCAACGTGTCTTTCACTGTAATACATTTTAAAATCTAAACATCCACTGTGTTCTTCAATCGGATCTCACACGTAGCCCTTTCTCTTGCCGTCCCCTAAACAATACGGTACAAGTATTTACACAGCATTTACACTTTATCAAGTATTATAAATAAGCTAGAAATGACTGAACGCGCCCGGCGGGCTGTCACACAACAGAATGGAGCACCCTCAGGCCCTGGAGCTGGCCCTGCAGACACTACAGGGTGCCTATATTTCAACACGGGCTGCGCTCACGGGCCCGAGACGAGGGAACACCTTGCCAGACTCTCCCAGCACCTGCTGCTGAGGCTCAGGCTTCTACAGCCCGCCATTGGAAGCCCGGCAAGGTTGGAGCCTCATTCCAGGCCTGGGAAGGAGCCGCAGGAGCTATCCCTGAGAAGGTCTCTCCGCACAGGGCAGGAACAGTCGCGGGGGCCATTCCACCGCTGGGGTCAGCAGGGCAGGGGCGTGTAGCAAGGGGGCTGACGGCTCCACCGTGTCCCGCGGGTTCGTCCTGGGAAGGACGGTGCCTCGGTCCTCACAGAGACACAGGGAGGCAGATCCTGCCACCTTTTCACCAGGGGAGGAAGCGAGGCTTACAAAAAGCCCACCGACTGTCCCAGGACACCAGCTAGTCTTGAGGTAGCTCTGCACTCAAGCCCAAGTCTCCCGGGTCTAAAGCCTGCAGCCCAAGCCGTGCAGGGGTGGGAAACTCCCACAGCGAGACCGTGAGGTCAGGCCGGCCCAGCAAGGCACATGACCAAGGCTCTTGGCCTGATTCCTCTACAGCACCCCTGGTGCACACTAACACAGACACCACACGTGCACACCTTCTCGTGCGTATACGTCCGTGCACACACCCAAACTGCCACATTCACGTGCACATATGCACCTACATACATTCATACACATACACATTGTCACTCATGTGCAATGCACATTCACATGGATGCACATACATACACACTTACCCCACACACCCATGCACATATAAATGCATGCATGTACATGCTCACACATGTGTGCCCACGCACACACGCAGGATCTCATGCCCACGCCAGCTCACACTCACCCACACTCTAGTCCCATCGTGAGAACTTGTCCTTCACCAACTACACCCAACTCAGCCTGAAAACAGGGTGCTGCAGACGATGGCAGCCCACAGTCTGGCGTGGTTTAGACAAATGAGCAGACCCCACTTTCTCTGTGTGAGGAACAAAGCTGAGTACATTTTATTTAAATTGTCTTTTAAAAAACACCAGAATGTATTGTAATTGCTTTATGATTTGTTTCAAAACTCAAAGTTGGAAACAAACTCAGCTTTAGAAGTTCATATTACCCATTTGAAAGTGCGCCCTTGCCACCACCACCAACTTCAAGGCTACATCAGGAAAATAAATTTTCTCATTCACCAACGTGAATCGAAGCAGATGTACGAAGCCTCCAATTTTCCAGGTCAATCAAGAGCATTTAGAGGTGTTTGTGCCACATTGCATAATCACAAAACCAGACTATCTTATTAATTAAAGCAAATTTATTAGGTGTTGGAATGCCCTTCCACAATGACGAATCCATATAATTATTTTCATGAACAGTTTGACTTTTATTTCAGTCGTAAATAGAAAATTCTTAATTAAATGAATTTTAATCAAATTCTGCTCAAATGAGTTACCCAGAAAAAGTGGTGCTAGGAAGCCAAGTCTGTATTTGCCCCCCTTCACCAGCCAAATTACATGTCTCTCCCCAATGACTCGGAGCCTGGATATGTGCTAATACCTTTTTTGCACGTCTTTAGCAGGATGGCAGAACCCCGAAGTGAAGGGCCTCGAGGTCAGCCACGCAACCCCAGGACCTCACTGACCAGCCAGCCGACACAGACGCTCCCTCGAGGTTCGGGGAGGAACAGCCATCCTCGGAGTGTGCGCGGTGTGCCATCGCCTTGTTCATTCCCACAGACACTGCGCGAGGAAACTACCAGAATCCCCATTTAGCAGGTGAGCAAACTGAGGTTTAGAAACACGGCTCCCCAGATCACACGGTCGGGCAGTGACAGAGCGGGCAGTGAACCTGGATCCTTCGCAGCCGACATCTTCCCCTCCGCCCTGCATTCTCCTCACTTGCAGACGACTGCAAAGACGTCCACACTTGCAGGAAAAGTGGCTTCTGACCCTCAGAGAAAGGATGTGGGAGCAGGAGCCAGGCCACGGGGGTCGCCCAGGTCAGGAGCCCGTCACTGTGGCTCGGCGCCCGCGTTCAGCCCTCGGCGGCGCCACCGAAGGGCTTTCCTGTCCTCGTGGCCCCGAGGGGTGCACTGACGTGACCTTCTTTAGAACTCCATCCGCAAACTTACATTTTTCTCCCAACCATGCGTGCCAAGTCCTGAAATGTGTTTCCAGGCACGACGGAGGATGTCTCCTCAGTCCTTGTGTCAACAATTAAAGACTAATCCTGACTCTGCACATGGAGAAAATCAAATGGGGCAAGAGCTGGAGGTTGTGTGTGGCCTCTGAGAAACTTCTCAGATTTAGTGATGTTCATTCAAAATAATTAGAAGTCACGGTGTGGACCAGGCATGGTGCCTGGCGCTGCGAAACACAGGCCAGGAAAGGTCTCCGCATAAACCCTCAGAGGAGCCTAATTCTGAGATGAAATCGTCACACTCTTCCCACACCCTATGACAAAGCTTTCTTTTCCCTTTCAACAGTGATGAATCCAACTAAAAGATAAACTGGATCTACTTTGCCCATCGGAAGACTTGAAGCACGACTTCATGGTGGTGCAGCAGCTTCAGAGCATCACAGGAAGAGAAATGTACATGTCGCAGGCACTCAAATGTTCTACAGTTAAAACAAGAAACAGCTCCGGCTGGGTGGGTGGCCCAGGGGTCGAGCACTCGCCTGGCACGCACGAGGCCCTGGGTTCAATCCCCAGCATGGCCTAAAGCAAACAAGCAAACAAATAACAGAGCCCTAAAGACATTCTTCTTCACCTAGTTACTCTACATGACCCCAAATAAAGGAAGCAAGAAACTTTCCCCAAAAAAGAGGACTATGCTAACAAAATATGATGGAGGCCTAAATGCCATGCACCTTCTGGATGGCTCACCATGCAGTCGTTAAACATGACCTTAACAAAACAAGCACACGTCTCCTAGAAAAATGTGTTTATGGTAAAGTTTAAAAACAATAACAACAACAAAATAAATGATGTGCTTTCTGGATAAAATTAACTGAGTGTGAGGATTATGAAAAAAACCAGCCTCTGTTTAGGGTGCTGGGATGATCTGTAACAGTGATCATGGTAAATCAAGATATCTTATGGCAAACAGAGAAGAGAAAAGACGGCCAAGCTGGTGTGCCGTTTGCAAACATAGTTGGCCCTCCGTGATTCTGCAGCCAATGATTCAACCATCACGGTGTAAAAACATTCAGGAAAACACATAGTTGTCTGTAGTGACGTGTATAGACTTTCCCGGTCATGATTCCTTAAACAATATATCACCCATTTACATCATTCACATTGTCTTAGGCATTACAATTAGAGATGATCTGAAGTCTACAGGAAGATGTGTGAAGGTTAGATGCAAATCCTGTGCTGTTTTATACAAGGGCATTGAGCACCGAGTGACTTTAGCAGCCACAGGCATCCTGGACCACTGCAGATCCTGAGGGCAACCGGACTGATCACAGTCCTAGAAGTGGCTGCAGAGCTGATAACCGCATCCACAGGTGAAGAGAAAAGTGTGTACAGGGCCCTGCCAAGGGCAGGTCCAAAAGAGCCCCATCACCCACCAGCACCTGTCAGTGCTTACAGAAAAGGAAGAAGGATGTAGAAATCTGTGGTGAGGGAAGATGTCCCACAGTGCAGGACTATTCCGATGCTCCAGGAGGCCCTGCCAGCAAAGAATTGCAGGATCCGGCGTGCAGAGCTGACAACACTCAGCTTGACAGAACTGTACTAAAAGCCCTGAACCCAGCCAGGCCCATTTGCGTGCACCCCTGTAAAATCCAGTCTTAGTGAAGAACTCTGCTATGTCCATTTAGCAGGAAGCCCATCCTCAATATCAGATCAAGTTCCTCATCCTCCACTGGGTGTCAGCATTCCATCATTGTGACAGATACCCGAGAAACAACTGATAAGCAGAAAGGTTTATTTGGGCTCATTGTTTCGGAGGTTCAGTCCACAGTTACTTGGCCTTGCTGCTTTGGCCTGTGACCGGAGAATACATCATGGTAGAAGCACACGGCGGAGGTCTGTTCACCTCACGACCACTGGGAAGCACACAGATGACCCGGGATGGGCTGGGGAACCAATACCCTCCACGGCCGCGGGCCCAGTGACCCAACCTTCTCCCCCAGGCGCCACCTCCCAAAGGCTCCACACGTCCCAACGGCGCCACAGACTGCAGACCAAGCCTTTAACACACGGGCCTTCGGGAGGCACCGAAGACCCAAACTGTGACTCCCCAGGTGACGTCTGATCCCTTGAACTCTTCAGCAAGAATCCTCTTCGGTCAGTTTAGCCAGAGTGCCCTAATCCAGTGTTTCCTCTTGGTCATTTTCCATCTGCTGAACCCCAGCCTGCTTCTTGGCTGTAAATTCCTCCTTGTCCATGCCACGTTTGGAAGAGCCTAGTCTCTCTCCCCCAGCACAAAACACCCCTGTGTGGTCCCTGTCTCTAGCATGATGGCCCTGAATAAAGTCAGCATCACCATGCTTTAACGAATATCACTGACATACTCTTCCTGTTTACCAAGTGTCACAGAATCATTTCTCTCTGCGGCAGCTATTCTATCCAGTCCTGTTTGCTACTGTGTCACGGCACCCCTGGACAAGACTCAGCACAAGCCCTATTGCATGTCCAGCGAATTGAGGGGTGGGACGACCAGCCTGGGCCACACAGCCAAGAGGCAGCAGTGGCCTTGACTCCTCCCCCTACACCCTGTGATATTTTCCTCTTTAAAACTCACAACCTCCCAAAACCTACCACGGCAGATGGTGCCAGCCAAGGCTACAGCACCCTCTGAGCCATGTACACCACATTGTTCCAGGTCCGGGGTTTGAGGTATGCCACCGATTCTACAAATGGGCCACAGAGAAGTAGGCCTCCTTCTCCTGAGAATGCTCCCTGAGAAGCTGATGAAACTGGGCAAAGAAACATGGGCCTCAGGGCAGGTGGCCCTGACCCAGGTACATGCACACTGCCCCAGGCTGAACACGAAATTCACACAAAGGGACAGTGGACACACTCGCCCTTTCCGTCCTCTCTTCCAAAGCACCCTGTGAACCCCGAGGGAGTCCAGGCTGCACTGTGTGCCCTGAGCAAGTCACTCTATCTCAGTGTAGAATGGGGGCCACTATAGCCAGTTACTTTGGGATCCAGAAACTGCTCATTCAGTGTGGTTTGTGCCCTGAAGGTGTGTGTGTTAGCAGCTTGCCCCATTCCGTCGTGATCTTAACTGCCTTCAAGAGGTAGGGCCTGATGGGAGGTCCTTAAGTCATGGAAGGGATTAAGGTAACTCGTGGGACCTCTGAGTGAGTTCTCCTGAGAGACTTGTTATAAGAGAAGTTCTGTCAGTTTCCTGTCTCATCATTGGTCTCTTCCTGCTGGATGTACTCTAACACTGTCAGGCCATCTGTCACGATGCCCAGAGGTCCTCAGCAGAGCCAGCGCCATGCTGTTTGGACTTCCCAGAACTGTGAGATAAAGAACCTTTTTTATTCCCAAGTGATCCAGCCTCAGATATTTTATTATAGTAACAGGAAACAGACTAACACAATCGCAAAGAAGAGGCCTGTGCCAGATACTCTCCCCAAAACATCAACTTTCCCTTCAACTATGCCTGGAGGCAGACCCAGATACGGACAGCAGGTCCCGAGAAAGACAGCAATGTTACAGTTGGAGAGTATTCCCAAAGTGTGGAGCTCAGGAAACTGCAGCATGGAAGAAGAGTGATGTGGTGAAAGTTGTGATGGGCCAGCAGAGGCTGTGCCCACTCTGTCTTCCCGGGGCAACACTGTAAGGCACCTAGAAAACGCTGCTGGTTGCTCCCCAATAGCTGTTCCCCGGTTTCTTCCCTAACAAAGCTGCAGTTCTATTCTGGTGGCGCTGTGCCCAAGGTCAAGGGAGGAAGCAAGAGCGGCCAAAGCTCCCCTGTCGGCAACCCCATCAGCCTTGCCAGTGAGCAGGTGATGGTGACCATGTGACCTATTCTGGCAGATGGCTAAAAGGGAATTCTGCTGAAAGCTATTGGGAAAGCTTCCCAGCTGGTTTAAATAAAAGAGAATAATCTCTCAAGAAGATAGCTCTTTCTCGGCTTCCTTCCCTACCTTGGCTGTTCCTGTTTGAAGACATACGTGTGGCGCTTCAGCACCATCTTACGACATGAAGAAAAGCCAAGAGAATGACAGGCAGGCTGGCACCAAGGTGCAGCCAAGCCACTGAACAGCCCAGTACCTGTCTGTATTCCAGGCTCTTCTTCTGAGGCAAGGTAACTTGGTGACTGTCAGTGTGTAAGCAACCACACTCAGGTATTTCATTACTGCTATCAGCAGCATATTTAAGGGCTGTATTCATCAGTTTTCAGTTACTATAACTACATACCTGAGCATAGGACACTTTATAAAGAACATTTTATTTACCTCAGTTTTGGAGGCCAAAAGTCCAGGATTAGGCAGTTCCATTGTTTTGGCCTCTGGTTAAGGGCTAATGCCAGATGGCATCATAGTGAGAACAAACGACAGAGAGAATACACTGCAAGACAGGAAGCCAGAGCAGGCCTGGGGTCCCATAATCCTCAACTAACCTAAGGACTTGAACGTCATTCAAGTTGAGGCATGCTCTCAACTGACCAAGGCCCTCCAACTGGGTCCACACCACCCTAATGATCAGCCTCCCGCACACAGACCCCTGGGGGATGAATTCAAACCTATCCAAGCCCCACACCTACCAAGTCCCTCCCATACACCGGCTGATTTGCTCATTCCTACACGCCTACTCGTAAGCACCATACTCAAGTGGAGGAAGTTGAGGGTCAGGAAGATGAAGTCGGATGACAGCTAGTGAAGAGCAGGACCAGATGCCCAACTCTCCTCGGCTGATAAGAAACCCCATGCATCATCTGTCCACCCTGCTGTGCCTCCCGGTAAGAATTCATTCGGCTTCCAGAGTCCCCGAGCTCAGGAGCCGCACCACAGATCGTCAGAGCCAGCACGGAAATGGCACTTCAACATCCCAGCACGTCTTTGAAGGAAACGGCCCCAAGAGTTGGTCGGCTGGTTCCAAACCAGAACGGCTGCTCTAAACACACTGTTCTCATCCTAAAGCTCTCCCAACCTGCTGCATTTTTTGACCTTTCTGTTTTTTTTAAAGATTTTTTAAGGCAAGAAAAGAGTAGGGAAAGTAAGCATGCCAGGAAGTAATTGGAAGGAAATTTTTTAGGGTTCTTTTGGGTTTTTTTGTTTTTTGTTTTTTGTTTTTTTGTTTTGTTTTTTCCTCTGGCTTGGGAGCCAGGAATTGTCAAGAAACCAAATGTAACCATGCTGTACACTCCAACTCTGGTCATGCATGGGATGAAAAAACAGTTATCTTTATTAAAACAGACACATAATGCCGTCCTGACAAGCAGACAGACTGCTTCAGAGGCTGAAAAAAGCTGTATTTGATTCTGGATTTGACAGTAACTTCATCAGTATACACAGCTGACAGTAGGAAGGAAAGTGCTTGAATTTTAGCCTGAGTCTCTGGGCTTTTCTTGTTTTCAAACTGATTGGTCAGGACAATGAAAGGCCGACAGCCAACAGTAAGTCCACTGTGAGCTGGAAATGGCCTCCTCTGAATAGGACTAAGGATTTCTTTAATCCTTGCATTAAATTTTTACTGCAACATGAAAGCTACGCACTCTGAAAGTCTAAGCTTTTGTAACACTGTAACAAGAGGTATAACTAGGGAGGGTTGAATAATTAGGCAACCTATTTAAAGCACTTTCAAAAGGAAACTGTCAGATGTTTGTTGTGCAGGAATACTTTCAGATCACACTGAAGATACTGCCATTAATGGCCCTTGCCCAGAAATCTTGTTTTCATTTTCTAAAAATGATTTCTTCCCTTCTGTACCATGGGAAAGGTCTTTAATAATTATGAGATAACATGAGAGTTCCTTCTTTGTGGCTTCTGTATCTCCATTATCAGGCACATCAGCTGGACCCAGAAAAATGTATGTCCTAGTTCTGTCCCCAAGGGAGCGGGAGGCCTGGGTCCCCGGCCAACAGCAGCTCTCAGTGGCTTATTTTTCTCTGACGTTGAGGTTGTGTGTGGTTGGCAAGGCTTCCCTTTCTTTAGCTTGGACATGGTGTCCGCCTGCGACACTCCGGGGACTCATCGCAGAAGAGGACCAGCACAGACAACGCGCACACATAACCAGAAGGAGAGAAACCAATCTGAACAAATCTGAACTGGGAAACTTGTTCAAGTAGAAATGCTCCTTCCTTAGACATTTTCAGTTCAGTGTCTGTCCTTTGTATCTAACGGTTCAGAAAAGCAGCTACACATCTGCCAAAGCCAGTTCCTGGCTCCCCATAAGGCACTCCCCACATCGCCCTTGTCTCAGCCTCAGTCCCTCTTGGGACTCACTGTCATCAAGCTGTGTACACTTCCCACCCGCACTCACAGCGGCACACGCAAGAAACACGGCTGGCGGTGGAACTGAATGGAGCCCTGAATGGAGAGAGAGGCTCGGGGCCAACGGCGTTCACATGGGCCACCTGAGACTCTCCACCTAGAAGGGAGAGACGGGCCCTCAGATGCCGGACTCTGCTTGGCCAGCAGACTGAAGGGCAGAGCAAATCCTCAAGGGGGAATCTCAGGATTGCAACACTTTCCTTTTGCCTTTCTAACCAAGAAAGAGAGAGGCACAGAGCGGGAGGGAACGGGCAGGGAGGGGAATGAGAGGAAGCCAAGGAGGAAGAAGAGGAGGAGAACCAAGAGGCAGAAAAGGAAGACGAGAAGAGAAAGAAGAGGAAGACAAAAAAGGAGGAAGGGTACGAAGAGAAAGAGGAAAGAACAGGAAAAAGAAGAGAGCAGGGAGCAACGAAGCGCTGTCCAGGAGCCCTTTCTTCAACGCCACAGTTCACCCTGGCAAAATTCAGGCCAAACCACCAGGAGGCAAAATCTCTCCCCGCAGAAGTTCAAGACTTCCCCACAGTGTTGCCTTCCCAGTGCTCCCCCTTAGTACAGACACATTTGCGAGCTCCTTGTAAAAAGGTTTTACCAGGATTTCTGACTTACTTGATCAGAGTTGTGGTTTATTTTTACTAAGTCGGAGGGCCTCCCACTAGACAGAACAGTGGCAGTTACAGCACTCACAGGTAGGAACTTTCCTCACCCTCCTTAAATCAATTCGACACCCTGGTGTCTAGGGACTTGCAAAGGACAATGGCAGCAACCGGGGATTTAGCCCAAGTGGTAGAGTGCTTACCTAGGAGGCAGGAAGCCCTGAGTTCGAACCCCAGCACCAAAAAAAAAAAAAAAAAAGATGAAGTCAATTATGAAACCATCAGGGATAAGAGATCAGGCTTAAATCAGCTAAGAAATAGGTGTAGTGAACAAGGAGTATGGTGTCTTCTTCTTCCAGTCCGCTCGAATTCCAAATTGATTCAGTGGTGGATACACTGCACTCCCCACCTCCCTCCGTGTTCTGGGGATGAAACCCAGGGCCTCGTGCACGCTAAGCGCACCCTACCACTGAGTCTTTCGCAGCTCAATATATGAACAAAGACCGCGGTTGGGCTCTGTCTGGGGAACTGGTGGTAACACACCCGCCCTCCCTCACCTCTACCCCGAAACACTGCCTCATTTCCCACTTCATGTAAGGACGCGCCCTCGGGCAGCTTCTCGGGCAGCCACCTGCCCAATGGAGGAGGACGGCTCAGGCAGGGGAGGCGGCAGGGCCAGGGGACCAGGGACGGCACTACGCTTCCTGAGGGAGGGGACTGCTCTTCGAAAGGTGGAGATTCTGCCTGCAGCCTGTCGGATGAAGGCCTTGGGTCCCACCTCGGTTCCTGCTATGCAGACAGCAGCACAGTTTGAACCCTCGGGAGTCACAGTGCCTCTCGGGACGCTGCCCACAGTGTGCTCCGTAAAGCACGATCTGCAGTACAGAAGGAAGCAACTCGGCGTGCCTGCGCCCCACTGTCTAGAGGGCATCGCTTGGAGCCAGAAGCCAGGACGCCAGCGGGGTGTGTGTGCGTGTGTGTGCGCGTGTGCGCGCGCGCGTGTGTCCCTTCCCTCCCCATCCCCAGCTCCCCGGGGCACCAAGGCCACTCTCCACGGGGTGCAGCGTGGTTTGGGCTGCCGCGTCCTGGAGAACACCGTGTCCAGGATGAAGCCCCTTGCAGACAAGCCCCCAAGGGCACCGCGGGCTGACCGGCGCTCTCCGCGGGTCGGGAACCAAAGCCGCCAGCCAGACACTCGGAGAGCCGCGGGCGCTCCGTCGGCGGGAAGGAGCCCACGAGCGAGCGCACCCGGCGGCCGTGGTCTCAACTCGCTCTTCCCTGCGTGTCCCCACCCCAGACCCTCCGGCTCACTCCTCCAGTGCACGGGACCCCGCGGGGCAGCGGCGACCCCGGCCCGCGCTCACCTCCCGCAGCAGGCGCTCCAGGTGCGGCTCGGCCCAGGTGGCCAGGGCGTCAGGCCGCGCCCCGCGCCGCAGCAGCTCCCGCTCGTCTTCCAGCGCCGCCACCCGCGCCCGCAGCGCGGCGCCCTGCGCGCCCAGGAGCAGGCAGGCGGCGGCCGCGCCCGCCGACAGCAGCAGGCACAGCGCTGTGGTCGCAGGGCCCGCCGGCCCGCCCTTCCGCGCGGGGCGCTCGCCGGGGCTCATGGCGCTCGGGCGCGCGTGGGCTCCGAGGGCGGCGGAGCGAGGGCCGACGGACAGCACGGGCGCCCGGGAGCCGGGACACGGCGCACGCCCCTCGCCACCCGCCCGCCGCGCTTCCTCTATGCAAATGGGCCACGCCAGAAAAGGAGCCGGGCCCACCCCGGGGAGGAGCGGCCGGCCGCGGGGCGGGGGCGGGGGCGCTCGGCCACGGAGGGCCACCGTGCGGGTCTGTGTGCCCGGCCTCGCCCGCCGGCCCTGGCGCCCCTGCCTCCCGCCCAGGCCCGCCGCGGCCCCAGAAGGCTGGCGGGCGTCCTCGCGCGGCGCGCCCGGCAGCCCTCCGGGGCTGGGACACTCTCATGGCTTGGGGCAGCCCCGGAACGCGTGCAGTAACTTTTCCAGCACGCTTCGACACAGCCCAAGGGCAGCACTGCGAGGGCTGCAAAACGGCGGGTCCGACCTAGATGGTGGCATAGCGCCGCCTGCTGGCCGGCGGCGACCCCTGCGCCTCACAATCGGGAGTCAGGGTGGAGAGGAGCCTCGCAGCGCCCCAATCCTCTCCCCAGTCACTGTGTGCCAGGCGTGCGTACCTGATCTAGCGGAGCGTCTAGTGGGGAAAACAGAGGCCGCAACGAACCGGAAAGGGGCCGTGAAGGAACTGCAGTCTCCACTGAGCGCATCGACTCGGTTCTGCAGGGGAAACACACGTGGCCACACAGAGCTCGCCACGCTGGACCCGAACCGGGACTGCGCTGCAGGTCACACCACGGAGTCGGGGCAGGGACCCGAAGAGAGGGCCTCGTTCGCAGGAGGGGCCGCAACAGAAAAGGGGAGGAGGGCCAGGAGACAGCAGAGTGCTGCAGGCAGACTGTATCCTAAAACGGGCCCCCCGAGGAACACCCACTAGTTCCTGCAATATCCAGTTAAAAACAACAAATCACCAGCTCCGTAGCTATCATTTGGGCAGCCCTATAATCGCCATTTAGAAAAAGTCCCGCGGAATCTCTCTCCCTTCTCCTGGAGAGCTTGCAGTCGTTAATTTCCGTAGCTAGATTTCTTATCCCTAAAACCCACTGAGAACTCCAACGAACACCTTCCTCCTAGTCCCTAATTCAGAAGAAGAAAGTACCCCGAGACCGGACGGAAGCGACGCGGCTGGCCTCTCCGCTTTGCAGCTGTCGCGGCGGCCCCAGGTAACTGCGGTTCTGGTCAGGCGTTGTGACAGCCCCGACGCTGGGCTGAAAGGCACTCGCGAAGCAAACCTGACGGTTTACTCTGCAAGGAGTCCAGAACCCAGAACCGTGTTACAAGTTAACAAACACGCTGATTGCCATCAAATGTGTTAACATCAGCGCAGAACTGCTCCCACAGCCGCGTGCACAGGCCCCGTGCTGCTGCCTCGCTGTCTGCACGCTGGAGGTCTCCAGGTCCTCAGCCGATCTCTGCCCCGCCTGAGGGGTCCTACCGCAGGCCCTCAGAAGGGCTGCGCGGGGATGAGGACACTCATCGCCCCTCTTCTCAGTGGGGAGAACCGTATCTGGCACACAGCTGGCGCGTCTGTCAGTAACCATGGCTCCTTGCAATTGTTCACCACCGGCGGCTCACAGGACAGAACAGTATCTGGAATACAGCTGGTACTCAATTAATATGTTAAGTGAATTAAGATCAAAATGTTTAATATGTGTGATGCATTTTAAAAGGCAAGAAAGAAGACACCCTGTTTCTTCTGTCAGTTGGGGTCCCAGAAGGAAAAGATGGCATCACCAGAAAGGGTGACTGGAGCTGGCTGGACAGAGATACTTCAAGTGGAATAAAGCGAAGCCAGGGGTACCCGGGGTGTGCTCAGTGGGAAGCCACTGCCACCCCCAGCTGAGGCTGAGGGAAAGCCTGGAGCTCCATGGACGGTCTGCTCGACGGAAGCTATGACTTTTGGCCAAGGACACACCTTCTGCAGATGGCGGCTTGGGAGGGGAGGAACGGATACTCAACCCTTCTCCTGGGCCGCCCATCACACAGGCCCACAGGACATGGGAGCCTAGCTGATGTGATGTGAGGAGCTCAGCCTGCTGAAGGGCAGAGAACAGATGCAGAGGGCAGACGGAAGCAGGAATGCACCCAGCCTATCACGCTGTCCACATCACAAGCGTGGACAGCACTGCCAAGGTCAATCTAGCTACCGCTGCCTGTGAATGGACAACTCTCATCATGAACTCCTCAAAGACCAGCTGGCCACCCGGACTAGGGCCAGGGGTTTTGTCCCTCACAGGGGTAAGATACTCTAGGCATTTCTTTCCTCTTCACCGAGTATCAGCACAGCATCCAATCTGGGTCCCACTCTAACAGCAAAGGTTGTGTGACCCCACTCACTGTTACTGCCTCCGGCAAGCACTGAACACTGGCAGGTGCAGACAGACCAACTCAGAGGTGATCCTCTGAAGGGATGCAGACCCATTTTTCAGGATAGGGTGTATGCATTAAGCCAGAGACCTCTCCATGATGCTGTTCTCCTAATAGGAACACATGGTCCAGGAACCAAGGGTGGAAGCCAGAGTGACCCACTGACCATCACTCCCCACGACCTATCTGGGGGCTCTGTGCTCGCTGTGGGTTTGAGGTCTACCTCTCAGAGGGGTGACACTCTTGCCAGCAGAGAGAGCAAAGGACTGACAAAGTACAGGCTATAGCTGCACCTAGGAAAAATCACCAGGTCTTCATTCAGGGCCTTGATGCCAAGCTGGAGGCCACAAGCAGCTCAGCATAACTGAGGCCACTCAAACCCACAGTTTTTACCTTCAGAAATGGAGACAGTGACAGATACAAACAAATTTACTCTATCTGAACTAGATAACTAGACAAACTATATGAAACGGCAGTTTTTAAGATGCTGGACATCAGGAACAAAAAGGACAGTGGCCCCTGAGAGATGGGAAACAAAGTGACATTTCCCAGGCCACAGTGCAGCAAGCGGCCCAGGCACGGCCAGATCAAGGTGGAGAGAGAGCGTTGGTGCAGGGGCCCGGGCAGGAAGGAGCTGCACAGAAGGGTCCTGGAGAGGACGATGCTCCCCGGAGAACTAGAGATCTGCAAGTGGTCCCCACAGGGACTCACACAAGTACTGAGCAGCTGAGATGACCTGAGGCCAGGAAGCAGCCACCTCAAAGGCTACTTCAAATTCTGAGTGGGAACAAACCCTAGAGCTCACCCAAGGCTGGGACAGTTCTTCCTTCCCACCATGTAGGAAACCGCTAATTCCAAGGACAATGGGTAGAGTATGCCAAAGGCTTTGGACTTGGTAGTGGGGGGAAAACTATCCCACACTGCCCAACAAAGCATAAAACCAAAATCTGAAAAACTCAAACTAGTTCAAATAACCATGTCCTGTAACAGAACTGAAAGCACGCAGGAATACAGAAATAGCCAGCACGAAACAAGGTAAAACAAATGGTAAAGAGCTACCAGGAATGTAAAACAGCAAGAAAATGTAACCAAGAGTAGCAGAAAAAGCAGTCAGTCAAAACCAACCTGGAAAGGACAAAGATAACAGATCAGTAGCCAAGGACATTAAAAGTTTTAACTATTGCATATGCTCAAGGAACTAGAGGAATGACTGAACATAGGAAGCAGAGACATAGAAGATACTTTTTTAAAAAAGACCTAAAACAAAATTCTAGAGATTAATAACAATGTCTGAGATTAAAAAAAAAAAAAGCATCATCCCTGTCAACAAGAATTCTATAACCAGCAAAAGATATTAGAGTCCCTAAGGGAGGAGACTGAAAAATATTTGAATAATGGCTGATAAAAAACTATATAAACTTAAGACTTAAGAATTTCACGAAACCCAGTTATAAGAAACTTAAAAGACAGGCCGGGGATTTAGCTCAGTGATTAGAGTGCTTGCCTTGCAAGCACAAGGCCCTGAGTTCGATCCCCGGCACCACGAAAAAAAAGAAACTTGAAGACAACCATAAAGGCACATCTTATACTGCTTGAAATGACCAGTAAAGGAAAACAAAACTTAACAACCAGACACAAGAATATAGAGAAACAAAGGTAACAGACTTCTTGTTGGAAACACTGCAACCAGAAGATAGGAGAACACCACCTCTGTCAAGCTGGAGTTCTACAGCCACAATGGACCACAGGCCCAGATCAGCCTCAAGGAACTCACCCTCATCTGACCCACAATAAAAAGAAATGTTAATAAAAGTAATTCAGCCACTAGATGGAAATATGAATTTACACAAAGAAACTGATGAGCACCCAAAATTTTAACTCTTCGGGTAAATTCAACACTCTTTTCATTACTACTTAAATCTTACTAAAAGATAATCACAGCTTGGAGCAAAATACTAAGTAAAATGTATGACAACAGTACAAAGTGCAGGACAGGAGAATGGTAGGGTTGTATGATTCCCATTCTTTATGTGAAGTGCTATAATATCTATTAAAGCGAGACTGTAATGGGGGCTGGGGATTTAGCTCAAGTGGTGGAGTACTTTGCCTAGCAAGCGCAAGGCCCTGAGTTCGAGCCCCAGCACCCCCCCAAAAAAACCAGACTGTAATAAGGATGTATAATAGAAACTAAAGCAACTGCTAAATACACTACACGCAATAGGTATAGCTAATAAATCACCAGAAGCACAAAGTCATGAAAAAACACAAAATAAGGCAGGAAAAGAGAACAGAAGAACAAATGGTATGAATAGAAAACAGCAAGAAAGTAGCTCAAGACCCCAATCATAGTAATAATCGTATTAAAGAGAGATAAGCACAAATGAGCTGGAAAGTGACACACAGCGCTAGCACTAAAATGGAGAAAATCTGCACTTATTATTGTTTCTATGTAGCTAAAAGCAAAATAACAAGAAAATAAGTTTTAGGCTACAGAATACTATATTAGAAGAAACAAATCAAGAAATGACCAAAATCCAATAAAGAGAATAGAGTCTGAGAATGTGACCCAAGGGAAGGCTCACCTGTGACCTGCAAAGTTTGGCCCTAGCCACTCACTCAGACAGTCTGTAGGAGTGCACATTGGAACCTCTGACTTAATTCTATTCACTTTTATTCTTTAATTGGATTTTTATCTCACTTTCCTTTTTCCAAGCTAAATTTTTCCCTTTCCCTCCTCCTCAGATTTTACTATTACACTGTCACTTTGAGCTATTACTTTGACTCTACGCTATTATTGCTAAATTCTTTTTTCACTGCTAATGGTAGTATAGTTATGCTGTATTTCCTGTATGTCAATATTTGGTTGTCTTTGTATTATTGAAGCTCTCTTCTCTGTTATTAACAGTGGCACAGTTACTGGTCCTTATAGTATGTCAATATCCCGTTTGCCTTTGACTCTACTATTGCTGCTGATTTGTATTGTTAATGGTGGTGTAGTTGTTGCTTTCAAACACATGCCACTGGGGCTGGGGATTTAGCTCAGTGATTAGAGTGCTTGCCTTGCAAGCACAAGGGCCTGAGTTCGATCCCCGGCACCACAAAAAAAAAAAAAAAAAAACCAAAACAAAACAAACACATGCCACTATCACCACCACACAAAAAAACTCACAGGCCAATTTTCCTAATGAACACAGATGCCAAATTCTCCCAACAAGATACTGGCAAACAGAATGCAACACATTATTAGTAAGATCACACATCAGAACCAAGCTGGCCTTATCCCAGGGATAAACAGGATAGAAGAACCCTGTCTCAGCCTGACAAATGCCATTATGACAAACCCATGACATATTAAGAGGAAAAACTAAAAGCTTTCCCTCTAAAATGAGCAGTAAGACGAGTGCCCACTTACTACCCCTATTTAATACAGTACTTGAAACTTTAGCCACAGCGATCAGAAGAGAAAGAAATAAAAAGGATAGGTACAGGAAAAAGAAATCCAACTATCCTACTCAAAGATGGTATGATACTGTATACAGAACCAAAACCTCCAACAAAAAGACCCCTAGAACTAATAAAGTCAGCAAAGTAATAGGATACAAAGTCAACACACAAAAATCAATAGCATTTCTGTACATAATGAATTGCCACTAAGAAATGAAAAAAACACCAATATTCACAGTAGCTTAAAAAATACCAAGCAAGTAACCCCCCCAAAATAAAGAGACCCTTTCTAAAAATGGGCAACTGAAATGAACAGTCACTTCTCAAAAGATGTACAAACGGCCATTAAGTACATAAAAATGTTCAGCATCTTTGGCCATGAGAGAAATGGAAATTAAAACATTGAAATTCTGCCTTACTCCACAAAGAATGGCTATCAAGAACGCAAACAAAATACCCCAAAACACAAGCTGATGCGGCTGTGGGGAAAAAAAGAACCCTCTACATTGTTGGTGGGAATGTAAACTGGTATGACCATCATGGAAATCGGTGTGGAGAATCCTTAAAAACCTAAAAATAGAAATTCCATTTGATGCAGCTATACTTCCTTCTTGGCATCTTCTCAAAAAGTTAAAGACATCATAGTACAGTGGCACATGCACACCCATGTTCATAGCAGTATATTTCATAACAGCTAAATTATGGAGGCATCTATATGCCCATCAATAGATGAATAAAGAAAATTCAGTATATACATATTACGGAGTACTGCTCAGCCATGAAGAAAAAGCACTTTAAATCCATAATGCTACATGAACTGTATCAGGCACAGGTTAAATATCAAATTGGTTCCTCTCATATGAGAAGTTCAAAATATAATTTAGAGCAAAATGAAAGATGTTAGAAAACAGGGAGATGATGGACTTTGTACACATGGAAAAGGACTGGAGATGGGAGAGGTGGGAGGAGGGGAAAGAGAAGAATCAAGATGAATTATGTGTATGTACCAATACCACATAATGAATATATTATGTATTACAAACATATACCAAAATAATTTTTAAACATAATACTTCACATAATAAAAATCAAAGTAATATAACTTTCTACTCTCCATTTCATACCGCAGAACTATGAATAAGAATCAAACTGATGTTTCTGATTCATTGATTTGGCATATTATTTCCTAGCACAATGCTAGAATGTAGCAAACCAGATTTAAGTCAGAGTGAGATTATAATTATTGGAAGACTTGGCCAAGTAATTTCCAATTTCTCTTCTATCTGGCTCTTCAAGATTACTCAGAGGAATATTATTATCAACTACAAAACTCTACAAGGTAGTTTGTTTCCTACTGTTAGCCTTACTATCAGCAATTTAATTCAGCTCCAAAAATTCTGAGGAAAGCAACAGATTAATGAAAAACCTCAGACAGCAACAAAAAGAAAGCTAAAAACCATACTTTCATAAATAGCTCAAGAAAACTAAGCTCAACTTTGATGGAATTTAACCCTAAATTAAAAAGATCTGCACTGGGGCTGGGGATTTAGCGCAGTGGTTAGGGTGCTTGTCTAGCAAGCACAAGGCTCTGAGTTTGATCCCTAGCACCAAAAAAAAAAAAAAAAAAAAAGATCTGCACTGACACTTAGATGTAAATACTCCAAGCACTGTAAAAACAAAAAAAAAAAACCCACAAAACAAAACAAAAAGAAACAAAAATCCTGGAGCATCACAAAATTAGTTCAGAAGTATAAGGAAAAAGGCAATGAAAAGTAGAAACTTGAAAAGGATGCAGTAAAGCGCTCTGTAATCCCAGCTCCTTGCAAAGTTCAGGCAGCAGGATCAAGTCTGATGACACCTGGGGAATGTATTGAGATCCTGCCTCAAAAACTGTCCTAATTTTTTAAAAGCTCAATTAATCATTACAATTCCATAAACTAGGTCTAGGAATTAGGAAGCACCTTTGGTTGATAAGCAGTTTTCAGAAGAAGAAGGATGTTAACAACCATTAACTTCTTAGTAACAAAAAAAGTGAACATTTTCCTCCCTTAAGAGTTTGCGGCGAGTTAGCATGCACGTGGAACCTGAAACGTGCAGGAAAGGATGGGAAGTCTGAGTAACTAGCACTGGAGAATGGAATGGAAATGAAGAGGAAAATAAAATACAGCAAACATCTTAATCTGTACAAGATGTAATACAACTATATGGTGAATGTTTAAATGTTTTAAAAATTATTACAGTAAAAGACTCACTGGCATTAATCTTTCTCACAATACCCAACTCCCCATCACTTCAAACACACTTCCCCCACACTTCTTACCACTTTTTGAAGTAGTTCTGGAGTCCTTTTGCGAGTATATTTGCAAGGTGTGGTCAAAACACAGTGAATGTTTTGCCAAGGACTATCCAACAGAAAGGCAGGCTTGTAAAACCATGATAGTGCATCCTCATCCACCTTACTCACCACACCTGGCACTGTGCACCTCTGGCTCTTCCCCAGTCAAAATAACCATAAGAGGTAACACTCTGAATCAGCATAAGACATCAAGGCAGTCATGAAAAAGGACTTTCAGAACTGCTTTGGAAAGTGGAAGGAAAAGCGTGTTCAAAGTGTGTGTGCATGAGGAAGGGGGGTTACCTTGACAGGAATCAATGCCAATGCATGTATCATTTACTGTAATTTTTAAAAAAAATTTTACCACTCACCATATTTTCCAATTACACCTCATATACTAACATTGCTAGTTTCAGAGAAAAAAACATTTTTAAAAAATACCAAATGCTCCGTTAAGAAACAGTATCATGTAAAATATAGTTCACCTCAAGAGCATGTTCACGCTACATGGATTGCATCAGAGGCCTAAATGTAGTTTATGCAGTATGGCAAGTGCTGCCTCTGAATAAGACAAAAACAAAAAACAAAAAAAACCCAGTCTGGCTTCACCAGTATCGTGTAAAAGAATCCCATGCATTTTCTCTTTAAAAGTACACAGAACAGCAAGCACAATGTCCTGAGTTGGATCCCCAGAAAAAAAAACAAAAGTACACAGAAAAAAAGCTATGTGAAATGTTCTTATGAAATGGAGATATTTTCAAAAAAATACTAGTAACTGACTGTGAATTCTATAATGGAGAATTCTATCTTGCAGACTGAACAAATCTTTTACTAAAGTAACATTTGCTATAAAGTTCTTACGTGAAAACAGGTACACTAGGAAAAATGCCTATAAGCAAAACTTTTGTTAACCAAATTCTGGAAATCTAAGGAAAGGAATTATCACAAGCATACATTGCTTCACAGTATCCTTAAGTCTTGCAAACTGGGGTCTATTTGTTAAGGAAACAGTAGGCAATTTCAAGACTTCTCAGGACTTGACATTAAAAACTAAAACCTAAGAGGCTGAAGGAGTAGCTCAGCTCTAGATCACTTGCCTAGCATGTGTGAGGCCCTGGATTTGATCCCTAGTGCCACAAAACAAAAAATTGAAAACCTCAGTCATCAGCATACCTATTTTTATGTAGCTCACCAAAACAACCCTTGGAAAACAGGATTTTCCAAGATGACTTTCCAACCAGAAGTTGATGTCACATGAAGTGTGTGCGTGGCTTTATTAAACAACCTGTCATAACAATCTAGTTTCCTTTACATTATCATTTACTTGTCCCCACCAACATCACCCAAATAAAACAGAACGCCAAAGTTAGGACTCAACAAAACTCTAATAGTAATTATTTTCTATGGGTTTTGGTTTCTAATATCTGTCTGTGTAGTTACGATTACAGAAATAAAAGCTCTAAATTTGAGGTATTTAAAAAATATTCATTTAAGAATATACAGTAGTCAAGATTTCCTTTTACTCAACAACAACAAAAAAAAATCACTTCAGAGTTGACCTCCATGTACAAAAGACAAGATCAATCACATTTATCACTGGACTCAAAGATATTCCAAAGGCCTTTAAAAATGGCAATCTCAAAAAGAAAAAAAATTATTAACTTTTATATTTCATTCATTAACAAGACCATACTTGCTTAACAAGGCAATTATGCCACTGATACAAAACATACAGTATTTACACTTAACTGTACAAAATAATTTAATGTTTACAAAAATATTAGAATGTTTAGTTGACTGACACAGTCTTAAAGGAATCTCTTCTAGAGAAGTATATAGTAAGACCACTGACTTTCATTTCATTACTTTTTTAATAGGTCAAAGAAAGGATGCTGTAATGCTTCATCCAAGGTAATTCTTTTAGTTGGATCATATTCTAACATTCTTCGAACCAGGTCAAATAGCTTCTCGTGTTCTTCATCATGACTGAGCATAAATTCCTGGGGGGAAAATATTTTCATTAAAAAAGATTTTAATAATAGCATAAATGTTATTTTCTTAACGTTAACTTTTTTCCCCTTTTACCTTTAGTGGTTTGCAGCGTCTCCTAACATATCTACCAGCAGAACTATGTTCATCCCAATCTAGCTGGTTATGGTGAAAATACTTGCGTTTCCTACAAGGAAAAAGAAGTGTGGATTAGTAAGTAACAGAAGATTCACAGCTTTATCCTGTCCCAGTCCAGGGATGGGGGACAGATGGAAGTACAGCATCTCTCTGGGTACATAGACACGTACCTGCTTACAATTTTAAAAATGCCCTACAACAATTATATATGACACTTTATATGTCTTATATGTATCTTGCTTTATCTTCTATGCCCTTAGATTTAACATCCCAACTAAGTCCTTCCCAAACGCCATAAACAGAACAATGTCAGCTTTAAAAACATTGCTGGATCCACTCCAGGGAATTCTGATTTCACTGTATCTGGAATGGGGCTAGAATCTTTAAAACCCCTAGGTGACTGCTCTGATGAGGCTGTGATGGGAAACCACTAGAGTATCTTGCCCAAAGACGTATAACTGGTCAGCAACAGCAGGAAAACCCAGCTCAGACTGATACAACTCCAAAAAGATAAGCTTTCTCAAAGTCTAAGTGCTAACTTCCCATCCACACAGGAAAACACTCATGCAAAGGTTAACTCAAGCATAAAAACCCACCATTTCTTTATTAGATCACAAGGTAAACAATGAACTGTTTTTTGAAAACGTAACTTTCAATAAACAGGGCAGGAAGTATTAGAGTGTCACTAGAACAGAAAAATAAAAAGTAACCCACAGTCTTTGGAAGAAGGACCGTGGACAATTTTAAGTCTTCCGTAGTTTGGAGAGAGGCTACTGCACGCATCCAACAAAGGATTTTAATTCTAACATGTACCTTGTTTTCTGAATCATGTGTGTTGGGATGGGTCCTAATATTCGTTCCATCATTGCCAGATGCTCTTTACTATCATGAGTCTAAAAAATATAGAAGTAAGAAATTTGGAAAATTATTTCCTACATGCATATTAAAATAGAACATAAGAATAAAAAAAAAAATAAATCACAGTGCTGATATAAAATGACCAGACTAGCCAGCTACAGGATCTATACAATTCCCCAAAGAGGGAACAATGCTGAATAAAACTAAAGTCTCTGAGATGGATTAGTAAGGTCTAGTAGCAACCGACATGTAACTTGTTCAATGTAAAATGGAACAACTTCCTTCTTTATTTGTACTTCTTGTACTGTTTGGCTGAGGAATAAGTGGAGATTACCAGAAAATTGCCGCCTCTTCATTTAATCAGCCGCTTAACCAAAGTTAATCTCTATTATCATCACATATATCGCAGGCAATGAAAATACAGTGCTGATAAATCTCACAACAATCCTGAGCTATGTAAGTGGGAATGTGAGTTTGAAGATGCTAAAATATTAGCTCCAAGTCATATAGTTCATGAACAAAGAAAGTTCAGTCATAAACCCAAATCAAAGTTCATATTCTTAAACTGTACAAACCAATACAGCTTTAGCTAAAGCAGAACAAAAGAAAACTGCTAACATACAGCTGAAATAAATGGTAGACTCTGAAGCAGAGGTTGGCAAACTTTCTCAATACTGTGCTGAACGGCAAACATTTAACTTGGCTACTCACAAAACAGTCTCTCTTTTTTGTTTTTTTAAAGCAGGGCTAGGGATCGAACCTAGGGCCTTGCACATACTAGGCAAGTACTCTACATTTCCACTCTCTAACCCTTTTAAAACCAGGTATCACACACAACTTTGGCCTGGGCCAGTCTGCCAACCCTTGTTCTAGAGAGCAAAATCTGTGTAATACCTTCTGAATCTACTGGCTACAGTGCCTGGTGCAAGCCTTCAAAATGTCAGTAATTCAGAAAAAATAAATATAGCTCCATATTTTAAAAAAGGTTTTTAGTCTAAGATTATTTTACAGGATGAAATGAAAATATAAGCCACATCTGAAATTAATGCCAATAATCCGTACTTTAAGATCTCAAAGTGACTTACAATTACAAAATCATTTAAAGCTTTTTTTTGGTTTTTTTTTTTTTTTTTGGTGCTAGGGATTGAACCCAGGGCCTCGGGCTTGCTAGGCAAGCACTCTAATCACTGAGCTAAATCCCCAGCCCCTCCTAAAGCATGTTTTTAACTGAGACACAGTGAAGAAAAGGATGCACCATGCTTAACCTCCTCTTGACCCTGCAGCTCATGACTGTAAAACCAGACACCACCTCCCAGAACTGACTGATAACCATGGTTTCTAGACATTAAACAGGACCACCAGCTCAAGAGTACTTTTCAACAGGACTTCTACAATCAGACAGAAACAGAAGCCTGGTAAGGGGCCTGAAAACAGTGAACTTATACTTGTGTTGCAGCCACCTGAGTGACTCTTAACTCTGCATTTCTGCCCCTGCCCTGCTGTAACTTCCAGTCACCGTAATAGTACTGAGCTAGGGTCTGCACAAACAAAGCAAAACTGAACACCAGAGTACCTTGATCACCCTACAACTGCCACTTATTCTTCAGTAGTTGCATCACCAAAGGTTTCACGACTTTTAGATGTAAGTCAAATTACAAGGGGAAAAAAAGGAAACCAAAACAGGGGTTTTTATACTTATTGTGCCAAATAAAGACTTCTATTTTAAAAAGCCAACTACCAACAACTACTACCATAGCTTCATAAATGGGACATTTTAATTGCATGAGGGATAATCTCTAAATAAAGACTAGAATGTTAACTCTACAAAAGTGTTTTCACTTTGGGCCGCTCTACATTTGGAAACCACTGACTTCAAGGATAAAAGAAGTACCTTCCAAAGTACACAAAAGTGCCCGTTGAGCCAGTCCTTGCCCACTGTCGTCATTTTCCTATTTACACAACATATTGTGACGACATGATGCTTCCCTGACTAGGGCACATTCCTTTACTCTTCTGCATGCAGATACTACTGCTTCTTCCTTCACATGCTCTTCATACCCCAGGTATCTGACTAGCTCTATTCCTTGGATCCCCCTACACACTTAGAACTTAGAAATGCCCAAAACATTACAGATGCTGAATTCTTAGAATACTTGTTTTCCTGAATTCTTTTCAAAAATAAATACCGTATTCAACACAACCGGAGATGAATTAAAACTAGCTACGTCAACACTAATGCAAATATATGGAGCTCTATAATTTTTTTTTTTTTTTTTTTTTTTTTTTGGTGCTGGGGATCGAACTCAGGGCCTCACGCTTGCAAAGCAAGCACTCTAGCCACTGAGCTAAATCCCCAGCCCCGGAGCTCTATAATTTAAAAGAAAGGGAACATGAGACATTTGTGAGCTATACAAGAAGCATATATTAAATATGTTCATCACATGCAAAATGAACTATAGCCATTTGCTCTAACCGTAAATTTCATTTAACTGGTTTTACAGAAGATGACAATTTGCATATATGTTTTAATCTCAAGAATAATGATACACGGCACTTGTCCAAGAGAGAAGATAAAATTTTAACATGGCTTTAACACTTAAAGTTCATCGTGAATGGGGATGGGGATTTAGCTCAGTGGTAGAGCGCTTGCCTAGCAAATGCAAGGCCCTGAGTTTGATCCCCAGCATTCCCCCACAAAATCAGGAATTATTAAATAAAAACTATTAGATACATACCTGAAAGACTGTAAATCCAAGGTAATATTCAATAAGAATACAACCTATGCTCCAAACATCACAAGGCTGAGACCAACCTAAAGCTATTTAAAATAAACATGAACAGGTTACTACGCAACACCTTTTAATTGGAAATCCACTAAAGCCTTCCTTATATGGGTGTGCTCTTTACATAGTCTATTTGGAGTATGTGATAAATTCCATGTTCACCCTCAGAATGATCAAATAGTATGATCCATATGCTATCAAAATACAGTATTTTAACTGGGAGGGGGCGTTTTATATACAGTAAAAGGAGGACTGGCATTTTCCAACTTCATTCCATAATCTCTCTTCATATGACTGGCTACACTGCTACTCCAGTTTTTATACTTCACTCACAGCACATCCAAGAATTTCTACATTAGTGCAAATGGTAAGTTTATACTTATTCCCAAAACATAATTACTTAGCTCTTATCAATTATCACCAGCTTGATAAGTATTTCTTCCATTTAAAATATACTATTTTAAATGTTATAGAAAAATTGTAATAGAAATTTTAAGCAGTGTCACATGTAAGCAGAAATTAAAGATGCTTGAATTCACAGACAGGGAGACACACATGTGCACGCGCACGCACACACACACACACTCAGGCTGTATATACATGATCATACGTTCTTTCTCCTCCACAATTTTCAATTGCCAATACTATTCAGAAGTGAACAAACCATACAGACATTTTAACCTTTTAAATATCAAATATTTAGTACATCAGTAATACAAAAATAAAACCTACTTTAAAAGACTTTCATTTACTTTCAGTGACATCACTGGAGTCAAAGACCAAGGAAGAAGCATATAGTCAAAGGCCTGCTGATGACTTCAGTCATTTTTGTTTACGCTCACAGAGCCCATCATTTGAATACATGAGTAATACACCATGGTGTCAAACAGTGGTCAACACATACAGAATCTACAGACACTGGAACTCAGACCTCAGATAAAGTTTTCTTCTATTTTCTTAATACTGTTATCATTTTCCACCAGGTGACGGTAACCTGTAGCGCATGTCCCACTCTTGGACAGATCACTTCTGATATTCTCCAATTCTACAACATTCACTTTTCCCACCCTGCCCCAAACTAACCTGTTTACTATCAACATCCAAGACAACTTGCCTTCCCTCTATTGTAGCATCATGTGTTACAGCTTCCTCTCAACCTAATTCTGCCTTCACCCTCAGGAATACTCCACCAACACACAAAGAACCCTTCTACTCTCCCAATCTTCAGATTCCTTTTCCTTACGGCTAAACATACCAAGCTCAGATTTTTATCAACTTTCCCTGTCTGCATTTGGAAGTACCTCTCATCAGCACCTGATAGGAACTTCTCTTACTGCCTCTAAGCCCCCAACCCCATCTTTGATATATGACCTGATGTCTTTAAACATACAAATTTTGAGGTAAAACATGAGTGCTCCCTTACTGAGGTCCTTATTTCAAAACTTCACCTTAACTCATTTTCTTTTCCAGCCTTTCTCCTAACAATGATCATCACGGACACTGCTCTTGACAGGACTCTCCTTCTTATCCTCTTAACCTTTATCTACTCTGAACCAAGAGTCTACCAATCAAACCCTTAGCATTTTTACCAGAATTGTACTTCCAGAAGAGTGTGAAAACAGGTACCTATAAAACTTTGAAATCGCACTGCTATGATGCACTTAGCTAACAGAATCTATTCTTTCATATCACTAAAGATGAACTTGTTCAAAAATTACCACCACTTGGGTTATCAAGTAGTACCACATTTTTATCAGTAAGGGGAAGTATTTAATGTCCACACATTTTTTATGAAAATAGAAAATGTTTTCTGTATACTCCTAAGAAGATCATTCTAGCCACAGCCCTCCTCACCCCAATAAAAGCTGTCAAGGAACAAAACTGCTTCTTCGGTTACAGTGTAAGGAAGTCCAGTGTCTACTGACCCAAGATAACCTCTGGAGCTCTGTAGTGACGTGTGGAAACCAAAGTGCTGTGATGCTCATCATCGTATGTTGCACTTCCAAAGTCAACAACTTTGATGTCTGTGTTTTTCAGTGTGCGTTCATCACGTTTCTAAAAACAGTTGAATACACATGAAACTCACTAAAGACATAAAATACTTTATAGCACTATTAAAAACAGCTTAACAGGATTTTTTGTTTTTTTTCTGCAGTGCTGAGGACTGAAACCAGGGCTTTGCACATAGTAGGCAAGAGCTCTACCACTGAGCTACACTCCTGGCCCTAGTCGTCTTGTGGTTAAACATCAGAATATAATGAAGTACAGAATCAAATGCCTCAAGATGACCAAAATTAATTTTAAAGACAACTACCAAAATTAAAACAAGTCTTTAACTTACCATTTTAGAATTATATTTGACTACATAGTCAGACTTCACAAATAAAATATTTTCAGGTTTCAGATCTGTATGGGTTAATTTATTATGATGCAAAACTATAAAGAAAACAAAAAGACATTATTAGGTTTGCTTAAAAATTTAACTGGTATTGGAAGGGGTGACATGCGATTAGCAATGGATATGGTGGTCCAAAGGGGTTTCATTTTTGCCTGTGTTATGTGTGTATTTAGTGGTAAGTTCTGATATGTTGCTTATATAATAAAAAACATTTCTGATAAGATTTATCAAGTACACTTACAATTTATTGACTGGCAGATCTGATATGCCATCTGCCTGATGTGATCAATTTGAAATGGCAGAAAGCTGTTTTCTTTAATGAAATCATAGGTACTAAGTCCCAGCAGTTCAAACACAATACAAACATGACCATGATGATCAAACCATTCTAGCATCTGGACACATCGACTAAAAGAGATCAAAATAATAGTTGAGTTCACAGAATTCTGATGATTTCCAAGTAATACAATGGCTCATAGTTCAAATTTATACTCACAAGACACTATTGGGATCCGTACTATTTAAATGCTCTAACACTTGGATTTCTGAACGAGCTGCCTCACGGTAACGGCCTACATTTTTTACAATCTTCACTGCTACATGTAAGCCGTCCCTAAAAAACAAAGTTAAGATGAATATGATAAATGTACAGGAGTGAGTTAAAGCCACGCATCCTCTAATTTATAATATTATTTACCAATCCCTCTAAGCTGTTTTTCTAAAATAATCTTTCGGAGTATATTATACCAAATTCTATATAATATTCTAACAAAGTATATATGGAGTAGTGATTCCCTTAATACTTATGCATTTTAATGTTCACTCCTAAAATTTTACAGTTACCTAGACCTTATACAACAAATACATATCACATATACTTATTTATATATAAAGGCATAAACCAAGAATAAAATCTGACTGTTGAAAGCATTCATCATTCACGCAGCCAGATCTAGTTGGTGTTAGACAATGTGTACAGTACTGGTGGCGCAAAGAGGGATTTGTCCCTGCATGCCTCAGTCTAATGGAAGACACAGGTGAACAACAGATTTCTTCACAGAAGAGGTAAAGCCCTGACTATTCATACATTAAAACGACTATTTACAACACAGAACAGGGTCCTGAAAGATAGCTGTGAAACCATAAAATTGGGAGGGAAATGAAACATTCAGCAAAGACACCATCTACAAGTCATGAAGCCAAGAATATGATTTGTGCATTGACTGGCAAGAATGTAGGAAGAACTACATTTTAGATCAGTCAGCTTTAAGATTGTGGCATTTGGGCTGGGGATTTAGCCCAGTGGTTAAAGTGCTTGCCTAACAAGCACAAGGCCCTGAGTTCGATCCCTGGCACCAAAAAAAAAAAAACCAAAAAAAAAACATGGTGGCATTTGGGAATGGGGATTTAGCTCAGCAGCAGAGCACTTCCCTAGCAAGCACAAAGTCCTGAGTTCAATCCCCAGCACACCACCCCCCCGCCAAAAAAAAAAAAGATTGTAGCATTTGTTAAATTATTTTGTAAAAAGTGTAGAGCCATAAATATTTTGAGCAAACCATCTTTTTCAAATCTTCAAACTCCTTTTGTCCTCTTTTCTATACCTAATCTGCTTGACGATGAGGTAGCACACAACCACAAACCTTGCTCTGACACTTCCACTTTACAAAAGAAAACAAAACTTCCTAGGCTGTGAAACACCTAGGAAACACCTAGGAAAACAAAACTTTTCCCTAGGGCTGCTGGATTCCAATTCACTGCTTTCAAAGTCCCGATGATGGTGAGACTCAATAAATCATTACATGTTTTTAGTGATAATCTTCCTATGATGTTTTATGCTGATCTCAAGGATGGGAATGTGGCTTAGTCAAAGAGCACTTGCCCAACATGCACAAGGACCAAATCCTCAGCACCACCCCTCCAGAACAAAACCCAAACCAAAACCTGTGGCAAACTTCTACTTCCATGTATCTCAGTGTTTATGGGCATGAAAAGAAAACATGGAGCCAGCCATGGTGGCACATGACGGATAGTCCCAACACTCAGGAGACTGAGGCAGGAAGATCACTGCAAATTCGAAGCCAGACTAGACTACACAGCAATACCCTGTCTCAAAGCACACAAACCAACAAAAAACCAAAAATAAAAACAAAACAAAAAAAAAAGTGAAACAGCGAGATATTTATCTATGGATAAAAAGTAGTCACTTTTTAGGGGCCATTATTATCCCAATAAAAGATACATTTCAATAGACTTTGTAGGTGTAAGAAGAATTCCTAACACCTTTGTACTCTGACCTATTGAATACTATTAATCAGAATACCTTAATTAAATATTCAGAGACTAAAAGTCTTATGAAATTTTAAAAGAATATCAGATTTCACAACTGGTGAAATCTGAGTAAGAGCTGTACATCAGCTGGCAAAATCTGAAATATGACATGTACACAAGAGACAATGAAAAAAAAAAGACTGTCAAATGTTTTAACGTTTAGGGAATCTGGATGAAGGATATATGGGAACTCTCTAAACTATTTTAGCAATTTTTCTGTGAGTCTAAAAATATTTCCAAGTATTAAAAAGTTTAACTTACGTTCACATTTTTGTTGCAGAAACAGAGCAAGATAATTTAGGATAATATTCTTTATGAAAACTGGAAAGAAAGTAAGCTCAAAGATAAAACATTTCCTTTTTGTGGTACTAGGGCCTTGATTCATGCTAGGCAAGTGCTCTGCTACTAACCCTAACCCTAACCCTAAGGGTACATTTCTAAGTACACACTCGGCAGTGTGCACAAATGATGGTAAGGAGGAAGTGCTTATGACATTAGGATTCCCACAAGGTTTTGCAGGTTGAATATTCAGCCAATGAGGCAGTAATGAAGGTTCTCGGGTTGGACGGTTACATAAACAATATGGTATTTACAACTATGTCAATTATTATCAAATGAGCCATAATGAAGAAATATTGATGGGTATGGTAAGGTGTCAGAGGCCTTTCACAATCATCTACATATATAACATACTACTTCAGATCCAAATAGAAAATAGGAAGAAAGGGAGAAGTTCACCATACTGAGTTCTTTGACAGGAAATACAAATTTGGATTCATCTATATATCTAAACTAGCAGAGTCAATGAAATACTAAAACAATCTATTGTTACATATTTTAAACTTTGTGTAAGTGGGGAGATGTAACAAATACCTTAGATGAGTAATTCTGAACTAAGAAAAAGAAAATGTTAGAAATTCTTTTTGAAAATTTAAAAAAAAAAAAAGAAAATTTGAGCTGCAACAGAGATGTCATCTAACAAGAAAGAGGCCTGCTGCAATTTCCCAGTTTCATTAGGATAAAACAAGTATTTCTCATGTACAGGTACAAAATAACCATGTTCATTATGATCATTATGTATACAATGTACCAATACATGCTCTTGGTAAAAAATAAAAAATTTAAAAAAAAAATCATCCCAAGCTCATGCATGTATTTTCTCAACAAGTGAGGATTTGCCTTCTCCTCTCCATGATCACAGTTCTTGTGTGTGCGCCTGAATTAAGCTGACAAAGCCACGGAGACCCGTGCTCTTGACTCTTCTGGTGGACACCAGCGGAACCTTGAACTAGCATGTGGCTAACGCTGCCACCTCAGGGAACAGCTCCCATGACAGTCCCCTGCTGATCTTAGTGCTTGTTGAACTGTACTCTGGATTTACAGATCCTTTATCTAATGTTTGGACCTTCTACTCCTTAGCTCTTTACAGGTGATTCCTCACTACTGGACTCCTTATCCATGCTCCTAGGATCCATCCTGCTTACCTTGTTTGTACCCATCTCCAACTGCATGTGACTACTGCCCTGAGTGAAACATGCCTGAATTTTCCACCTGGAAGACCACTACCATTGCTCTTTGCCAAGGACAAGTAGTTCTTACGGTGTCATGCTTACTTCTTTCCTATACACTGCTGTGATACTTAGTTAAGAATTACTGAAAAAGATTTTGTGCTGAAATTTAACAGTACGGTTCTTTAATAATAAATATTTTAAATTACCGAGCATACAGGCCTAATACTGTAACCAGCAGGGCAAAATGGAACTTTGACTTGTTGTGCTCCCTCTCCTTTCTGTTCCTACACATCCAGACAAAGTGAAATGGTTCAAGGCAAATAAGGCCCTCCCATCTCCTTGGAGTTAGCTTTCAGTAAGCCTTTTTCCTCTTCACCAAAATAAATAGCACCTTCTGGTTTGGTCAGTGGCAAGCAAAAGAACCTCAGCGTACAGACCTGAGCGGCTGTCTATTAACCTATGTGGACCATGAAAAACCCCAGACTGAGGAAAAAATGTAAACTGAAATAAAGTTATCTCCCCAACTCAGCCACATGCACACAAAAATTCTCCCAAATACAGAGAGTTCGCTTTTTTTTTTTTTGTAATTTCTGTTTTAACAAGCTGGAAATTACCACCTTTTGAATTATTTTATGACAAAAAAAATTCAGATGTCATTTTAGAAATGTGCTATTTTCAATGAATTTAAGGTGTTAATTTATTTTTTTAAAAAAGCAGGCAGACTGCAGAATTCAGGTCCTGGAAGAAAAGGGCAAAACAAAGCAGAAAGGGTCAAATTGATCTTAAGTTCAACACCAGCCTGGGCAATTAATTTAGTAAGATCCTGCTTAAAAAAAAAAAAAAGGCCAAAAGGCCTAGGGAGACAGCTCAGTTCTGTAGGGCACTTGTCTACCTCCTACTCAGTATACAATCCTGTGTTCAATCTCTAATATCACCAAAAAAAAACATTTTTTGGACTTTTATTTTTCTAGGCCTTACGTAAGTTCTTTACAGTTTAAGAAAGCTAACATTATCTGGTTGTGGTGGTAGAGGCCTATTATCCCAGCACTCAGATCACAGTGAGTTGGAGGCCAGCATGGGTTACACAGTGAATTTGAATTTGAGGCCAGCTTGAGCTACAAGCAAGACCCTGTCTCCAAAAAAAAAAAAAAAGGAAAAGAAAGCTAACTCTAATATGCAAGTTTAGATATACTTTACTGACAACGTATTCCAAAAGCACCTGAATCTCATAGAGAGCCATGGGACTTAGCTCTGGGAAAACAATTTCCCTTGAACATCCAATTTTAATTTCAATGAACTCCATCTGATACATTTTGTCAGCATTCTTGACCAAAATCCACACTTAAAGCAGGGCATAGAGCCACATGCCTAAAATCCCACAACTCACGAGACTGAGGCAGGATTGCCATGAGTTTGAGGCCAGCCAGGGTTACATAGTAAATTCAAGGCCAGCGTGAACTACACAGCAATAAATTATATCTTAATTAAGAAATTGTCTTGAATAGCTCAAGAAAACATTTAGCTATCACTTAAAAAATACATCATCTATATAGTGAATTCTTCATCAAAAAGTCAGAATATTCAAAAAAGAAAAAAAACAAACTTACATGCCATGATCAATGCACTCTACAACTTT
This sequence comes from Hystrix cristata, assembly GCA_004026905.1. Classification (NCBI taxonomy): domain Eukaryota; kingdom Metazoa; phylum Chordata; class Mammalia; order Rodentia; family Hystricidae; genus Hystrix; species Hystrix cristata. The sequence continues at coordinate 49,436 of PVJO010001244.1, read as the reverse complement.
GCCAAAGGCCCCTTCACCCAAAGTGTCCACGATTTCATCTACAGTAAGGGAGAGAAAAGGAAGTTTAAGTACTCGAATACAAATTATCTAGTTATTCAAACAATGAATGCTTGAGTGTAAAATATTTTCAAATGATCTCTATCAAAGCATAACTAAGGTTTCAGCACTCAAATTATTTTATTTTCGGCTGCTACAAAAACAATTAGATAGAGCTATCTTTCTCGCTCTAATTTCAAATTCCACTGATTAATTTGGAACTTTTAGAGTAGAAATATTTAAATTCTATAGAAAAGAAGAAATACAAAAGAACAAACAAACCCACAAAAAACAAAACAAAAAAGCAATGAAGAGTTCTTTAGCCCCCCGCTGACAAACTATTCTTAAAAAGATTATTCTGTCTGCAAAGTTAGAAAGTGTTGAAAAATGTTCTGTACATCTTGCTCTTAGAACGTCTCCACTCTGACAGATCAGGTGGCCCTCCTCATCATCCTCTACACTCCTGGGTCTTGTCCTTCGGTGGCTCCTCTGGAACGGCAAGTGGCAGCACCAAGATCGTCCAGCCAATCAATATATCAGAGTGAATTCAGGGCAGAATACGCAATTCATTCAGCGGGGAGATATTCAGGCATTCAGATAAGCACCAGGCCACGGACAGTTGGCAGGAGCAATTTCAAATTCAGTCCCCAGAAATTCACAGGGCACAGTTTATGTTACAGAAGAAAAACATGGCAAGGAACAGATTTTCAGATAAGATACTCAAAGTGGCAATAGAAAAAAACAACACAATTGTCTCTTTAAAATACTAATTGAAGTCTGAAACTTAAAGAATGCAATGTCATGATTTACTTATCTCTAGCTATAACTAGCATATGCTGTGAGTTGAGATGTCTAATCGGTTAGAAAAATTGTTTTAAAATGTCAATTAGTTGATATTGTTCATATTTAGCACTATTGTAAATATACATGATTAAAATAAAAAAGAAAAAGGCTAGTTAATTTCAATGTTCAATCTATTAACAGCTAGTTTTACTGAAGAAAACTTGGGAAAGAAAATAATAATCCCAAGCTTACAGGTTAAACAAGTGAAAATGTCTGCGTGTTTTTTAAAAAGGCTATCTTTACATTTCCTACTCAGCATCCATTTTCACAATTTCAACAGAATTAGCTGTTTACAATGATGCACTGTATTATGAAACTATGGTATACACAGATTAACAACATTTAGGTATCTGACAGTGCAACCTTCTGTATTTGTTGCTAAGCATCAGCAAACAGGTTTCTTTCAAAGTAAAAAAGTGTTTAAGTTGAAAGAAAAGATGGGTGTTTCATTTTTTCATACAAATATATAAACACAAAAAACACTTTTATTATAATCAACAAACTCATGATCTGGTCTGCAGAGTTTGAGTAAACCTGGGCAAGTGAGAGCTAGCTATTAAATACACAGATCAGCTCTAAGAATGTGGAAATTTCCTCTAAGGATTCAAGTAATATTTTCAAATAGCATTACATAAAAAAAAAACTTTTAGATACTTAACAGTTCAAGAGCTTTTATACACAATAATTCACTTCAAATAAAAACAAAATCAATCATACCGAACGTGACTGATGGCTTGCACAGTGTCTATTACGCTTCCTTTTAGGACTGCTCCTCCTGCTGCGGCCTGAGGATTTACTGCAGTGGAGCCGATAGGCGCTCCCCATGTCTCTGTGGTAGTGTCTAGGAACACATCCTTCGCAGCAGTCATTTCTGTATTCATCAACGTACCTCCGCTCCTGGTAATCTCTCTCATTCAAAGACCTTGCTTCTAAATAATGACTGCAAACACATGAAAGGGGTTCAAATCATTCTCTTTGCTGTGGAATAAGGAGGTTCAAATAAAACACTCAAGATTTCTGGTTTAAACAGCTAACTCAATAAAAGAAAAAATACAAACTGGTGAGTTAAAATTTATTCTTATCTCAAAAAAACTTAACTTTAACCAATAAGCAAATGGGTCCATATTTCTCCATTATAAAAATTGCAGGCAAGCACTTCACACCAAGGAACAAAGCTTGAGTCAATTTAAATTATGTTTAATGTTTGCTTAAGTGTTCTTTTACCTCCTGGACAAAGTTAAAACCAAAAATTCACAGAACTGCTCTTCTGAAACTCATCAGTCCTTTCCTCTCTTGTACAGCCACTCACAATTAGAGGCAGGCAAAACAGGATTCCTTTCCCTTTTAATGTAAATGTATTTTAGATATCCTGGCACACAGAGAATTCTTCCATGGAAAGTGGACTAGAGATTCAAGGGGCCTGAAATGCATTCCAGCCCTTTTATTTCATTGCTAAATGAAGATCTCTGATATGCTATGGTTATAAAGCACATTAGTGACAAAAACTGAGACTTTTTCAAACCTATTATACATCGCCTGATGTCTCGGTATTTCTAGCTGTTACTCCTGCAGGAAAAGACAACATAGCTTTTGAAGACTACGCAGTGTGCTGAAGACATCTAAAATATATCCCACGCAAATGAGAAAGAGATGCTGTAACTGCCTGCCTGTGATTACAAAAGTCCCACCACCCGACTTCCCTTTGTATTTCTAATTTCCTGTTACTCCTGCTTGGGAAATACACAAATACAACTGAAAACAGCATTATCTAGGTGCCACTGTGCTTGGATCCACAGATCCCTTAGAGAATCTGATGAAAGCTATGGACCCTCTTCCCCAAACAAACACAACAAGCTTAGTTTGCATAAACAAAACTTAGCAAGTACTTTCATAGAGGTTATAGACCTTAGGAAGTCAACAGATCCCAGTTAAGTAGCCTTGATCTGATGGGAAAAAAAAGGACATAGTTTCAATCGGCCCAGTTTCCCGTCCCCCTCTCTACCTGGGATGAATGTCCTCTTCAACAGAGTGCGAAGCTTCAAGAGGGATGCACATGGAGCACTGAGGGAGAAAGGGGACACCTGCCCAGTCAGACAAATCAGCTAAAATAATCCTGACAAGCAATGGAGTGACAGATGTTGCCTACATTGCCCTCACCAACCCTTTTACATTCCCCATAGTATGTTGTCTTTCTTTTCCCCAGCGTGCTGCTTGAGGCAGAAACAAAAGAGAAACATTCCTTAAAACTACTACCAACAATGCTGTCATCTAATTCTGACTGGGAAGATCTAAGAACCCTTCCTGTTCCTTAGCGTCAGTCTAAGTTCTAGCCACTGGACAACTATACTTAAGGTTAAGCCCATGGGTCTAGGCCAGTGAGCTTGAAACTGTCAGAGAGACCCCCACAAGGAGGCATGGGTATCCTGTTTAATTCTCTAAGAAATCCTTTCCACGAAGTCCAAAAATCTTTCTATCAGAAAAAACACTAACAATCTGTAGTTGGAATACTGCATGAAATTGGAGCTACTCTTTACCCAAAAGCAATTTATAAAATAATAAAACACAGGGTGATATATTACTATGAGTACACTAAAAAGATGAGGACCTTTTCAATCTATAATGACCAAAGCTTAAGAGATTATATAAAAGGGATATGGACAGAGTTGACAGAATGAACAGACCTATTTAATTTTTAAAAACACTCACTGAAGGCCCAGTGAATATTTCACTGTAGCCTTTCAAAATGGCCAAAACTAATGAGGGTATGGACATTCATTTTTACTTCCACACAGGTCCCATGGGATAGTTAAAAAAAAAAAAATTATATAAGGCAAGGTCCCTGCCAACAAATAATGAACACTTTAAGATTACTGTAGACACATAAAAATAAAATCCAGTAATGCAGGAAATGCTGAAAGGCTACATATGAGTGCTGAGAGTCAGAGAAAAGAATGAACTCAATCTGCTTAAAATGGTCAGGGAAGAATTCATGAAAGACAAGAAATAGAGTTTTATCTTAAGGGAAAGCCAGATTTGGGCAAAGTGGAAAACAGAAAATTCTAAGGGGGAAGAACGGCATATTACCATCTCATATTTTTATAGCACTTTAAACCACAAAGGCTTAATGGATTTGTCTATGCATCACTTAGGAAAAAGTAGACAATTCCAAGAGCAATTTTCACCCAAGCAAATACCGACAAATTCTCTAGCTGAGAAGAGATCAGGCAAAGGAGTGTTTCTTAAAAGTTGGTCTATTTAGATATCAAATAAGGAATTACTAAAAAATCACATTCCTGGGACCAGGTCATACTCACTGCATCTAAATCTGATAATCTACATTTTAAACATACTATTCACAATAAAGTTAGAGACTCAATGGTTTAAGACTTGATACTTTGTAAGAATTATGATCTCAACACATAAAGGTGGCATTTACAGCCACCTCAGTCTTCCTAATGTCCAGAATGGATTAAACCTGTGGGACCAATTCATAGGCTGCTGCCAAAGACAAATTAGAAACAATACTTTTTTTTTTGTTTTAGACACAATACTTTGCAATATATGTTACAATGGGTTAAAATAATACATGATGCAAAGCTCCTATCTAAATAGGTAAAAAAAATATATTTTAATACAAAAAATAGATTAAGATTGTTAAGAAGTGGTTTTTTCAGTGGTTCATAAATATATGACAAATTACCTAGAAATTTTAAAATTCAAATTAAATCAAAGCACTATGAGTTTTGAGACATGAGTGCACAAGGGAGCACATTATGAAAATACAATCTGGTATAATCTCTACAAAAAGAAATTTAAGTATGTAGTAAAACCTTTTAACAGTCCACATCCTTTAACTTGAAAATTCCTCTGGGAGTGTTTTCAGGAAATAATCAGAGGCAAAGATTTGTACACAAAAATATTAAGAATAAATCAAATAACTTACATCTAAATAATGGCATACTAGCATCCTCCTAAGGCCACCTTCTTTATACTTTTCCTGCATTTTGAATTTTTCTGTAATTTTATAAAAACTATCCTCATAAAGGTTTTTTTTTGTTTTTTTGATGCTGGGGACTGAACTCGGGACCTTGCACTTGCTAGGCAAGCACTGTAACCAATGAGCTAAACCCCCAGCCTCTATCCTCATAAAGTTTTTAACCTTCGAAAAAACTGTAAGTATTCTGGATTACAGTGAGCAATTACCATTAAACACTTCTGGAGTCAATGTCAAAGAGGAAGGAGGCCCCAAATTCGACCCCCAGCACCAAAAAAAAAAAAAAAAGAGGAAGGTACTGGCTAACTCAGATTGTATTTGTGTAGTAAAACTGAATATAACTGCTCATCACTCAAATCAATATACAGTGTATACTAAACCTATGAATAATCAGTACTATGAGGTCAAGCCTTGGAGTATTTTGTACTCATTAATAACAGAACACAGATGCTATTTTTATAGTATACATTAATTAGCTATGGTCAATAAAATCCTGCCATAACTTCTCCTTATGCAACAATCTTTGATAAAGGGGGACTAGTCTGCATTGACTACAAGCTCACTGTTTAGTAGAACAAGTCTATTTAGCATGAAGAAGGAAAAAAATTACATACTGTTTTTTAAAGTAACCAGCTGGCTAATTTAAAAAGTAATCTTGTAAATAGTCTCAATGGACCATCTGTACAAACACAGTACCAACAAAACAAATGAGAAAGGGAAATTAATGAAGACAGAATGAATGAGGCTACTCACCCAGCCTTTTATTAATGTCTTCTAAATGGATGTATTGCCTCCAAATTCTATACTAGTAAGAATATAATAAAACAGGACACATGCTATTGTAAATTTTTATTGAAGCTCTTTCCTAAATTACTAGTAACTAACTTTGTAAGGGAATACCTTGTAGAATAAAACAACCTTCTAAAAATCATCCACTGTTCTTATTCTATAAATATAACCTATAGAACACAAATATAAGTGACTAATCCCAAATGCGCTTTAACAATCCCAAATAGTACATGCTCCTTTTCTCATCTTAATTAAGTACTCCCTCCAACGACATACACAACCTCCCTGTGTATAAATTAAATATACTGATTGAACATGCTATTATCACTGCTCAACTTTTTGTATGTTTCATCTCCCCAACTATGTTATTGGCAGCTGGGGCTCAATGTGTCTGGTCCTGGGGATGGAACCAAAGCTTTACACATGGTAGGCAAGACCTCTACCACTGAGCACTCCTACCACCAAATATATTTTTCATCTGCTTATTGGTCAGCTGTGTCTCCCATTCCCAGGCTGACTTGACTATATGAGAACAGGAACTTTGTTTTATTCACAACTATAGCTTTGGCACCTAAAGAGGCTAGCTTATAATATGCACTCAATTAGTGTTTTTTGAATGAATAAATGTTGGCTGAAATGTAAAATAACTTGACACATGAAAGCTATTAAGCAAATAATAAACTGTTATAACTAGTAAAACTAAAAAGCTACTAAATTCAAGAGTAATTTACCAATCAGATTCTTTAAACTGGTGACGTGGTTTACGAAGTCTGTTCTCCTGTGTACTACTCCGAGATCTCCTTTTTCGTTTGTGACTTCCACGGCAGCTTTCATGTACCCAGCTTTCTCCGCTATCCCAAGCAGGGCAATGAGTTCGTTTGGAATGCCGCATCTATTAACCGAAAAAAATAGTTGTGAAGTTAGATTAATAAATATTATTATAAACACACAGAACAAGGGTCAAAGGGGTGCTAAAATTTTTAAAACATGTTTCCCGAGGCATGGAGCACTATACCACAGAAGGGCATAGGTCTAGTACGTAATAGATAGCACTTACAGACCTTAAATTTTCTTTCAATTCTTCTGATAAGAACCAGGACAAATTCTCAGGTTGGCTTGTTTTCAAGTAACAATTATCATCCACCCTGTCAAAATTTTACAAAGGGCCACAAAAAAAAAAAAAAAACCCAACCCAAAAAAAGCTTAGAGGCCTAGACAGACAATATTTAGCTAGAAATTAATGACTTTTGTGTTTTGTCACCTTCCTATTTATACTGATTTTCTAATTAGGCTATTAACATGCTTTCTTTTAAAAATATCAGTGTTAAAGGGGTTGGGGATATAGCTCGTGCAACAGCGCTTGCCTAGCAAACACAAGGCCCTGAGTGCGATCCCCAGCACCCTCTCCCCCAAAAGAGTCAGTGTTAAAGTATAAACTGACTTAAATAATATCATGTGTCCTGCAGTTCTGGCAAAACGTAATGCAAATTGCTAAAGTGAGAGAAGCACTTAGGAATACTAAACATGGGAAATGACTATGGTTTAAAGATACAGAGCTTTTCATTAATGGCTTTTTCTCAGACTCTGTAGAGTTCTCTTCTCTAAGAATCAGAAGAACTCCAAGCTTTGAAAACAACAGAGAACATAGTATTCAACAGAGAAAGTGAAGAGAAACTAAAAAGTGCTATACTGAATGCATTTTTCTATCCAACAGTTTATTTTCAGATCATCCTTCAGTTTTTCTCAAAATTAACACATCTGGAGTGCCTCTGAAAAATCGAGCAATCTTTGAGGCAACCAACCTACAAGAATACACAGAGGCATGGTCATAGGACATTAGACAATGTGACAATTCCCAGACTTCACCTACATCCTCCAACAGGCAGCTTGGATTCCTTCCAGGTTCAGTATCCACGCTCAAACAATTTAACCTGCCTTCCTCTCTGCACCTTTTCCAAAGCAGTTAAATTTTTAGCTGTGAGATCCAAACTTTGCTAAAAAGAGTGAATTTAGAGGTTGGGGATTTAGCTCAGTGATAGAGAGTTTGCCTAGCAAGTACAAGACCCTGAGTTTGATCCCCAGCACTCCCCTCAAAAAGGGGGTGCCAAGGACACCATGAGGGGGGTGAATTTAGATGGTAGAATTTCACATCTCAGCAAAGGAGCTGAGAAAAGCTAAAATGAGACAAAACCTAATTCTTAACTCACCTTCCCAAAGTAAGTGAAAAGTAGGCAAACTAATTCAGTAAAATTTTAAACAATTTCAAAAAGATTAAAAGTTCTGAAATGAGAAAAAAAATAAAGTTTTGAAATAAGGCAGGTTCAATACTCCTGGGAGGTTCTCTCTAAGAAAGTATGTATCATGCCATCAAACATGCAGATTTTTTCTTTTTCAGTCTGAAGATGGAATCTAGGGCCTCCTACTTGGTAGGCAAAAGCTCTACCACTGTACATCCCCAACCCGAACATTCAGATACTGTACTTGAATTCTCTTGCTGATTCAAAGTCCATATGCTAACGTGACTTCTCTTTCAGCTTACTTAACAAAGAGAAGGCACTGGTCAAGGCAAACAAAACTCCTAAAACTCTTGCTCGGCTTTTGACTGGAAGTGAGGGAAAGTGAAAATAAATGACACCTCAAATATACCTGAGGCAAAATACAGAAAAAAAACTTTCTCAAAAAGAACTTTAATTTTTTTCTATTTCTTGTGTAATTATTCTTTTCCTTCAATTAAACCAAAGTGTACTTTAGCCACGTTAGGAGCTCAGCTTGGTTAACACTCCCCGGAACGCAGGGCCTTAGCAGTCAGGCTAAGCACCTGCTGTAGCAGGCAAACACTAAAGCTGGGTTCTGTGTGAGGGCCCCAAATTCCGCTTGTCTAATCAGATTCACCAGATCAAATTCAGCGCAGGTGCTGGGGCCCGCCCCTGTACGCCCCGCCCCATCCTCCCACCCCCGGGCCCAGCAGCATTTCCAGAGAGGCCCACTCCTGCGCCTGCCGTCTCCGAGTACTAACAGCTGTGGCGCTTCCTCTAATTAGGTCAAACAGCTAGAATCACATCACCTTCTAATCAAATCATGGGATACCGCGGATCTGCATGTATATAAGGGTCTAACGCCCTATTACATACCCGATTCTCCACCACCGTTTTAAGGCCTTATAGTACCTGACAACTTCACGGCACGGACGTGGCTTAAAACATCAAAACGGGTTAGCGCCGCGCCGGAAGGGCCCTGAGAGAAGCCCGCTTGATGGCTAACGAGACGGGGCCCGAAGGGGCGAGGCCAGGCGGGAGCGCCGCCCGCTCGGCTTGCAGGGCTGCCTGCCACGCCGACCTGCGAGCCCGCGGCGCCAACTCCGGCGGCCGCACCTCGGCGGCCCGGCCCCCGACAGCGCCGGCACCGCGCACACGCCACGCGAGGCCCGACCCGAAGCGGCCCGTCGCACGCCACCTCCCCGCCCCGGCCGCGGGACCTCACCCCAAGCGGCCAAGGCCACACGACACCGCCACGGACTCGGCCACAGCCGCAGACGACGTCCTGACAGGGTCGCCGGCCGGCCCAGCGCCCTCGGGGGAGCGCCAGCGGCGGAACCGCGACGCCCAAGCCTGAGCAGAGCCCCCGGAAAGCCCCACTCGGTGGCCAATCGCAGAGGCCAACAGCGGGCTCCGAGACCCAAGTCACACTCGACAGCCGCCCCGACCGGCACACCGCATCCCAAAGCTCACCTCCGTGAGAGCAAAAGGCCCTTAGGCCGAAAAACGTCTCCAATCTGCCCTCGTCCCCGTCCTGTCGCAGCGACAAACACCCCACAAAATGGCGGCAGCGCCGTCGCCCCACAGCCCCCGGGCGGCCTCTAGCGCCACCTACGCCACGCGAGTGCGCCTGCGTGACAGAGCGCCGTGCGCTCGCGCCTCTCCCCGCAAGAGGCGGGGCTCCTGGGCGGCCCGGGGGCGGAGCCTTGGCCCCCACACTGCGGCTGCGCAGAGCCGCAGCCCCGCCCCCTGGCGGAGATTAGCGTCTGGTTGATTTTCGCGGTCGGTCCTTGGACGGGTGTCCGGCTGAGGTGGTATTTTGGGTGCCGCACCCGTCGGCGGAGCCAGCCCTTGAACCAGTTCTTCCAGTCACTGTCAACTGGGACGCACTCCCACTCTGGCTGGCGCTCCCCTTCCCACCCCACAACATTCCCCAGGAGCACAGCGGCGCACCGAGCGCCAGGGTCCCGGCAGGTTCAGTGGACAGGGGAGGGGACAGTGGACAGGGGGAGGTTCCGAGGAAGGTTCGGTAGACGGCGTCACTTGGGGCTGCCCATTTAACAGGATTTGGGTAGAGAGGATGTGTCAGAAAACAAGCCCAGGAGGTGCATTTGTTTTCAAAGAGTATGCTCCTGACTCAGAAGAAAACAAAAAAGGGCGAGGTTTCAATTAAGAGTGCTGACAATTATTTTCCCGTCCTGATCCCTGCCTCCGGAGCGATGAGGTAGCTGGACGTTTCTTTGAGAAATTTCTCCCCGTTCCTTTGTCCCGGTGGGTTGATTTCAGTTAAGCAAGGTAGAGTGAAGGTCGGAAGTATTGAGAGTCCCTCACGGGGCTTGCTTACTTCAGAGGAGTCTTCAGCATCCCTACAATCCTCAGCAGTGTTGCAGGGTGTGTGTGTGTGTAGGAGAGTCCCGGCCTCGGGGACCACTTGGAAGGCACCGAGGAGGAGCAGCCAGAGCAGGAAGGAGAGGCGAGCCAAGAGCAAGGTCAGGGTGAAGGGAACCAGCTGGACTGGTTCGTGGACCCTGGCATGCGGTGCTGAGGTGGTAGAACCCTCAAGAGGTGGGGCCGAGCAAAGGTGATGAGCGCCTCCTCTCCAGAATGGATGCAACCTGGTCTTGTAGTCAAAATAAGCCATCCCGTATGCCTTCTCCTCCAAGCTATTTCTCTTTGCAGTTCTCTGCTATTTTGTGACACACAGCCAAGGTAGCCTCACAGGATGCTGGCGCAGTGCCCTTTGGACCCTCCAGCTACCAGAACCATGAGCCAAATAAACCTCTTATACAGTGCTCAGCCTCAGGTATTTTGATATAGCAACAAAGAATGAACTCATACAGGAGGCAAAGATTGACAATCCCAAATGCTGGGAAGGATTAGGAATGGTTAGTACCAAACAGTGTCAAGGGGGGCTCCAGAGTCCATCCCTAGGATGAGAGAAAGAGAGAGAGAAAGAAAGAGAGAAGCAGAAGTCAAAATTAGAAGGGTAGGGTTGGATTTGTGAGCCCAACAGCATGTAGCAGTCCTGAACCCTTATTAGGTAAAAGGAGAGAATCTTAATATCTTCAATGATCTAACATCATATAAATGTGCCACCTACTTTGGATAAATCTGAATACATTTTGTAAAGATTGTACCCCCCTTCACAACGTGAAATAAAGCACTCTAGGAGGCTGAGGCAGGAACATCAAAAGTTATGGCCTGGGCAACTTGGTCCCTGCTCAGGCTGAAATGTAGATGATGCGGCCTGTTGTGAAGGGTCACCTTCAAAGTTCCATCTCCTTTAAAACACTAACCCTGGGGCTGGGGATTTAGCTCAGTGATTAGAGTGCTTGCCTTGCAAGCACAAAGGCCTGAGTTCGATCCCCGGAACCACAAAAAAAAAACCCAAAAAAACAAAAAAACACTAACCCTGACCACATCAGCACCCACTCATTTCCCTACTTTTAACTCCAGCAAGAGAGAAACTCCTCAAATGGCAGACCAAGACGCTGGCTTGTCTTCACTACCCGTGTGTGCCCACCAACTTTGCCCAAAGAGCAAAATCCACTGGTTGCTGGAAATCCCCGTTTGCTGGAGTATGAGCAATTTTTGCCCCATGAGGATTTAAACCATTGTACAATTCTACTTAAAGAACAGCACAAGGTCAAAAGGCACCATGCAGAAAGTCTTCTTACAATGACCCTGTTTTATAATTGCTGCTATCTTGTCTTAAAGTAACTTTGAGTATTTTAATTTAAATGTACCCCCCAAGGGGCCAATGGCATGGCTCAGTGGTAGAGCATCTGCCTAGCAGGAGGCCCTGGTCCAGTCTCTAGCACTGCAGTCAATTGACCACTCAATCAGCCAGTCAGTCAACCAGTCAATGCTACCCTAAGGTCTAATATTCGAAAGTGTGTGATGATCAGCTGGAAGTTGAGCTCTTCCTGTGACTAGCAGTGTCTCTACGATATGCAAAACAGAACTATGATGCTCCAAATTACTCCCTTGTAGGACCTGATTTATATTATTTTTGGTGTCTCAGTGCCCAGAAGTCACTAAATATTTGTAGGTTGTCTGCATAAGCTACATTTGCCATTTTGCTCAGTCGGTTTAAATTCCAAAGTGATTAAATCAAGATAGACATTTACTGCCCGCAACTCCATACCAGTTAGCTTAACGTTTACGGGCAGCCTCAACCTTTTGTATTAAGACGGTTCCTTGGCAAACGAAAAACTTGGTCAGAAGACTTGGTAAAAAGATTGATTTAGCCAGGGATTTAGCTCAGTGATTAGAGTGCTTGCCTTGCAAGCACAAGGGCCTGAGTTCGATCCTCGGCACCACCAAAAAAAAAAAAAAAAAAAAAAAAGATTGATTTAAATTTCTCAGACTCCACTACCAGCACCATAAACACTGCCTTACTCAAAAACTTCATTTCTACACAGTATGTGTATATATGTCCAAGAAAACCTTAAATTAAACTGTGTGTTAAAACAACTATGCAGCTGGGCACGGTGGCACACACCCGTAATACCAGCACTTGGGAGGCTGAGGCAGGAGGATCACTGTGACTTGAGGCCACCTGGGCTACAAATGAGTTCATGGTCAGCCTGAAACTACATAGTGAGACCTTGTCTCAAAAACAAATAAAACAAAACTCCAAATAAATAAAAACAACAGTATACAGAAAATCTTTGCTATGAAGAGCAATCAGAAAAATTTTTTTTTTCTTTTTTTTATTGGTGCTGGGGATTGAACTCAGAATCTTGTGCTTCCTAAGGCAAGCACTCTAACCACTAAGCTAAATTCCCAGTCCACTATTCCTATCACATATTCTCAGACATGTATTCTACAAGCTGAGACAAAAACACTCATCTATGAAAGCAAAGTTCCAGAGGTTAAATTATTGTGTAAATTAAATTTATCAAAAGCTTATCTTTATAGAATAACCTTTACAAAGCTATAAATGAACCCCTACAAAACTACAAACTTTGTAATAAGATGTTTACTGTGGATAATTACCAATCTGTACTCAATTAAATTTTGTGGTTGTCTTTAGCTAGCAATTAAATACTCATTGTATGCTAACCACTTCCTAGACATGACCTCATTTAATAATCTAAACGGCTGTGTAAAGCTGGCCCCAGAATCATCCTAATTTTCTTCCTGGAAGTAGGATTCAAATCCAGACCTGGCTTGCACCAAAGCTCTTGTGTTTAACTTGTTTTACCAACTGTTTCAACTCATTCAGCAGACACATAGCAACTTACTTTACTTGGTCATTAGAGGAAAATACGTTGAGTCCATCTTTCAGCAAGACCAAAATGGTTTGTCTTAAAAGACCAAGACTGAGGGTAATATATCACCCAAGGCTCCTGTGACGAAACAATGGGTTTGTTTGTCTGTGCACATCAAGGCCCTGGAAGGTCAGGGTGACTTGATCGTGCTCAGCAGCAGGTCGCAGTGGGCCTCCAGGCACCCCGCTGCCCGGATGGACAGCATCCGGCTTTCTGCGGGCTCCCGGAGCCTGCTGAAAGGAGAGTCGCACGGCACGACATTAATCGCGATTACACAGAATCCAGCAGTGCTAGCAGCACCCCAGACCCACGATGCACTTTGCGGTGTTTTTGTGGGTGGGCAGCAGTTTAATCTGGAGGTTCTGTAGGGCATTCGGGATTTTGTAGGTTCTCTCAAAGGTTGGTCTTTTCAGTCTCCTCATCAGTTTCTGATTCTACCAATGAAAAGCTTTAAGAACTAGGTCAGAGCCCAACGTACCTTTGGAACAGATCTGTCACAGGGACTGTGATAACTCCAGGACGCTTCGAGATACTGGCTTTGGACACTGTGCTAGACAAGCAATTTACCAAAAATCCTTCTATGTTATAGCCCAAGGCCTGTGGGAGGGGAAGAAAAGTGATACAAAGACTTACTAATGGACTCTAGGTTCTCAGCTGCAATGGATTAGTCCCCTCGGTCCTCCACATCAGTGTAGAGAATCAGGAATCAAACTGACTTTTTGTCAGCTTCAGGTGTCGGTTCGGCACGGACTCCCAGGGCTTGTGTTTGTTTTCTTGAGACAGGGTCTCTCTATGTAGTTCAGACTGGCCTTGAACTCGCAGTAGCCCTCGTGCCTTGGCCTCTCAAGTGCTGGGATTACAGGTGTGTGCTACCAAGGCCCAGCTAGTCCCTGGGCTTTCAAAGAGTAACTAAAATATATTGATTTCCCAAAAACAAACAAACAAACAAAAACCCATTGATCTCCTAATGTCTATCGCATATCACTCTACAGGTCACTATGCCCTTATACCAATCTGATTACAATTACATTAAAAAAAAACAACAACAACAAACCTTCCCTGGCTGGCACAGCGGTACATGTCTGTAATCCCAGTTACTTGGGAAGCTGAGCCAGGAAGATCACAAGTTTGAAGCCTGTCTGGTCAGTTTACTAAGACTCTGTCTCAAAAGATTAAAAACAAAAAGCTGGAAATGCAGCTCAGCATTCCCAGGTTCAGTCCCTAGTACCAGAGCACGTACACACACACACACACACACACACACACACACACACAATCCCATTTGCTCTATTTCTCTGATGCATCTATTGGATGAATATTTCTCAGCTATTTCTCATGCAGGTTAGTAATTTAGAGTTTCTCAATCTTCTCTGGTAATATAATCATTTGTCAATCAGCCAATGAGACCAGAGAAAGGAAAATATAATTACCTAAATCCTAAAATCTCCTAGGAACATTGAAGGAACCCGCATGAAAGTATGATAATATGCAACACATATTAATTTCTAAATCTCCTGGATTTACCATTTTAATGTATAACTATCAAGTTCCTATTTGATATAATTATAGAAATTACTCTTCAGAGTATTCTTAGAATTTCTGAAGAGGCGATTAGTATTTCTGGTGGTTCCCTGGCATCTCACTCCAAATTCCTCTTCCCGGCTTTCTCCCTCCATTCCCCATACCATCTCATCTGTGGCTGCTGTCCTTCCTTATTTTATAACATTTTATTCCAACTATGGACACAGACACCTTCTCCTTTAATTTTGAAAGTTTACCAACACGTAGCTAGTATGAAGAATATCCTTAAAAATGTCAGGACCCTGGAGGGTAAGTACAGTGCAAAAATGAAAACAATTTAAAAATTAGTATCAGAACTCAATATTTCTAAGGTTCTAAATCATCCCTATTCCAGGTAATTTCCTACTCACCTTTCTATCAAATGCTCTTCCACTAAGCTAAATCCCCAACGCCCCACCTCTTAAAGGTCCAAACCCCAAAACCACCTCACCAAAGACGAAGCCACACTGGTAACAAAAGTACAGGTCCCAAAAAGTGAAAATAAGTAGGACAACATTAAATTACAGAATAGGAGAAATATATGCAAAATACACGCAAAAGTATACTCATAAAAGGAACAACACAGAGAAGGAACTCTAATTGGGGCTGGAGGACATTGCACTAAGTGAAATAAGCCAGACACAGAACAACAAGTACTGTGAGATCTCACTTATGTGTGGAATCAAAAAAGTTGAATTCAGAAAAAAAAATGTACAGAATCCAACACTTGTTCACGATAAAAATTCTCAGTAAACTGGAACATTAGGTTAGCATGCTCCAAAATGAGACACACTGGTATAAATCTAACAAAATATGTACACGATGTGTAGGAAGAAATCTAAAACTCTGATGAAAGAAACAAAAGAACTAAATAAAGGGAGCGATTTCCACTTTCGTGGACAGGAAGACTAGATACGGTTATGCTGTCAGTTCTCCCAAACTCAGTCCACACCTCGAATGTGAGTCCAATCAAAACCCAGCAAGATGTTTTGTGGATATTGTCAAAATGATCCTAAAACTTGGAATCTGGGTAAAAGACCCAGAGCAAACCACACAGTATCAAGGGAAAAGACTCCAAGACTCACCATGAGGCTACAACAGTCAAGACAGTACTATACTGGCCAAAAGTAGATGAACAGATCAGTGCATTGGCACCAAAAATCCAGAAAGAGACCCTCACGGAGATGGCCCGCTGGTCTTTGACCAAGAGCAAGGGCCATACAATGTGGAGAAGACAGCTAGAGCAACTGGACACAAATGACGCTAGGGCAACTGGATGTCCAAAGTGTGGAGAAAGAGAACTCAGGCAAAGAACACACACTTCACAAAAATTAACTCGAAATGGATCACAGACCTGAATACGAAGCTACAAAACTCTTAGCAGCCAGTTGTGGCTACCCACACCTATGATCCCAGCTACTCAGCAGGCTGAGGCAGGAGGATTGAAAGTTCAAGCATACCCTGGGCAATTTAGACACATAGCGAGACCCTGTCTCACAACAGAAAACAGAAAGGGCTGGGGATGTAGCTCAGTGCAAAAGCCCTGAATCCAACTCCCGTTACTGCCCCTGGACGGCTCCCAGAATAGTTGAGAATTGTGGAACAAACTGAATACAGGTGTATGGATGACTGTGAGATAAGTACCTTTCAACTTTCTATTTTAATAGCTGATGATGTTTTAGAAAAAATGTGTGTGATTTCACTAGCTCCCTCAGGCAGGTGAGGAGAACTTGTTCAGGATGCTCGAATCCTCTCGACTCTCAAGCTGAATTGGCAATGCAGCACTCTCCATGCCAATACCCGAGTGCACTTTGTCAGGGTCCACACTGGTGGATGCTGTGTCAATGGAAGGACATCTTCTGACTTGTTTCAAACTTCGTTTCAGCAAATAACCTGAGAAGTATGTTCCAGCAGGGCTTACTCTTGTCTCTAGATTTTTGCCTCTGATGAAATCGCTGTCTTTACCTCTATCATCAGAAGCACTTCCTCAGCTCTACACAGTTACCTTAGTTTTCCACATCCATTTTATATTTTAGAGTAGCAAAAGAACCCAAATAATTTGTTTCATCCATTTTTGTCAGCATTCATAATGGTGACTGTACTGAAGTGTATCTGAGAATTAGAAGTTGCATCCATTTAAGGTGTGTGAATTGACGCTTTTGTATGTTGGTTACTTTTCTTGTTGCTGAGACAAAATACCCAACACCGAACGTTAAAGGAGAGAAGGTTTATTTTGGCTCATGGTTTGCAGAGGTTTTGTTCGAGGTCAGCTGGCTCCAAGCCAGGGCGGTTGGCAGAGGCGCATCAGAGGAGAAAGAGTTCACAGCGGGCAGAAGGCAAGAAGGCAGCAAAGCAGCGAGCCACACAGCAGCCCTCTTCCTGTCCCTTACATTCCTCTCCAGGCGACACGCCTCTACGGCTGGTAGCACACACATCCAGGGCGGGCCTTCCCATTATCCACACCCAGAACTACCCCAAACCAATCGCTGGACTGATTTAGTAACCACACACGCTAGATCCAGCCACCTCGGAAAAGCCCCACCTGTGACCTTGTGAGTCTCTGGGAAGAACGATCACAACAGTCACGGTAACTAACACATTCATCACTGTCATGGTTACTTCATGTGTATGGAGTCATGCATGTGAGAGGTGCAAACACTTTAGATCTATTTCTGTTTTTGGTTTTTTTTTTTTTTTGGTGCTGGGGATTGAACACTTTAGATCTATTTCTAAACAAACTTCACGCATAAAACACAATAATGTTGATTATGGTCACCATCCTGCACACAGCTCCCCAGAACTTACTCATCTCGAATAACACACACTTTGTGTCCTTGGCCAGCACCTCTCCTGATACCACCATTCTTCTTTCTGCCTTCATGAGTGAGTGTTTCAGATACTACATACAGGTGAGAACTTACAGTGTTCGTCTTTCTGTGTCTGGTTGATCTCATTTGGCTAATTGTCCTCTGGGATTGCCCATATGGAAAAAAGTCTCCTTAAAATAGAGACCGAGAAGTGGGGAGAAAGAATTTAAACAAACGTAGGAATTGCACCTTCTGGTTGTCATCCTAACACTCTCTCTTCTGTTGAGGAGGAGCACAGTGGCTGTGAAGGTAGAGCTGCACGTGGCGTGCGGCAGCCTCCGCACAGGAAGCACACAGAAAGGTATGAAAGGAGGAGGGGTCCCAAGTCAGGGGGAGGCTGAGCCCTGCCCTGTCCCTTGACCTCTCTATACTTATGAGTCCACAGAGCCACAGGCCCAAAGCAGAGAGTGATAGAGTTGTGGTCATTCACTGAACTTCATGTTTTATTCTCACTCCCTTGGCTAGGGGAAAGGAAGGAATCCCCACTTACAGAATCACACCATCCTGTGGTCTGGAGACAGATGGGGTGCAGTTTCTCCTTCTCATTACTAAGGATGAGGAGCAGTCAAAGAGGTTGACCAGTACAGCTCAGGCACAGGGATTGTTTCAAGGAAGACTGGAGGTGAGTATGGAATTGCCCACGGAGGGCACACGTTCCAGGGTGCCCATCCAGTCACCCAAGGATCTTCTATGAAGGTCACTGGTTGGATGGCACACAGCGGCTGCTCCATGCAGACGGACACACCACAGCTCTGTGGCTGATATGCTGGAGGCGGGTGAACAGCATCTTCCCAGAGAGCACCTGAGAGAGAAAGGCACATGGAGAGCACATTGGCATGCCCCCACCCTTCCCTGAATCTTTGCCTAAGAAATGGCCTGGCGCCAAGGTCACGGCCACTCGAGGGTGAGCGCTTTGGGACTGGACAGGGAGAAACAGGGCAGAAGGGGGCAGCAGCCCGGCCAAACAGCAAGGCTTTAGTGCTGATGCAGAGGGAACTTATGGGTGGCTCCCATCCTGTCCCTCTCTGCCCAGCTCAGGGCACAGCGGGGACTCACAGACCTGAGAGGTCCCCGTCCTCCCATCTGTTTCCCAGGATCCTGTGCAGGGCCTCTCCATAAGGACACGGCAGAGGTTGGCTCCTTGGCTTCTTGTTGGCCTCACACACAGTCCAGTATAAATCCTGCAAATTCATCAACAAACATAAACACTGTTTCCAGTTCTTGCTTACGCCCCTCTGATGGAGACGCTGCGCAATCGCTCGTGACACTATGTGATTCCTCTTGTTCACTCGGTCACACACTTCATGTTCCACAAATTCCCATTCCTGAAGGAAGCTCCAGATGTCCTGGTCACTCCATGGTTCAGTGACCTGGCCTGCAGGGGACAGATGAGCATGGAGGCACTGATGTCACACCCGCACTGAGCACTTCTCTGGGACCCTTCCTGGACACTGCCTGCCCGACATGGATTTGTTCTGAGAGGGGGCTGAGAGAATCTTTAATGGGAAGCCCTGGATCCAGCATCTACCTGGACCCTTCTGTCTGGGCCAGGGTCACTGGGATGAGTCAGCAAACATCTGAAAGCCCAGCCATTGCTCGAGGTCCGTAAAACACATTTCCAAGCATAGACAGGCTCTGCTGTAACGTTTCCTGCCTGGGAAGGTTCCTGTGATATGGGGCTCACAGGGGACCCCCAGTGGGACCAGTCACCGCCGCCAGGCCTTCCTGGCCAGGGCACAGGAGATCCCAGGGTGAGAAGGAGGGCTGTGGCATCCCCAGGGCTGCCCCATCTGGGCTTAGGATGGGCAGGCTGGATTTAGCCAGGAGACAGGTGGGCGAGTGTACTCTACCACAGATGTGTGTGCCTGAGAACGTCGTACCTGTTCCTAACTCTTGATTTCCATTCGTCTCCTTTGGTGCCTCGGTGTTTCTGGAAGTTTCTGTCCTAACAGCTCCTCTCTAATTAAAAAAAACAAAGCTATATTTGTATATACAAATCATAATGAGGATTAAACATAGGAACTTTGCACTTGTCTACATCCTCAAATTTTTCATAATTTTTAAAATTTTGAGACAGGGTCTTGCTAACTCTCTAACGTACACAGGCAGGGCTACAACTTGCCACCCACCTGCCTCAGCCTTGAAATCTCTTAACCTGTGAATGGATTAAAGAATTAGCCAACCAAGCTGGGCATGGTGGTACATGTTTGTAATTCCACCTACTTGGGAGGTTGAAGCAAGATGGCAAGTTCAAGGTCAGCCTCTGTGACTTAGCAAATCCCTGTCTCACAATAAAAATTAGAAAGGATTGCGAGTGCAGGTCAGGGGTAGAGTGCTTGCCTAGCACACACAGGGCTCAGGGTTCCAACCTCAGCATCACACACGCACGCACGCACATACACCCCAATCAGAGCATTGGAAATGGAGATAAAAATTTTGTCAACTTTTTTTTGGGGGGTGCAGGCGATCAAACTCAGGGTCTTACACTTCCTAGGCAAGCACTCTACCACTTGAGCTAAATCCCCAACCCTACTGTCAAATTTTAAGAACCGACGTAAAGTTAATACATATTCTAAAAACAATGGAGGGCCTCAGCTGCGTAGGGATCATCTCAAGTCAGCATTCCCTTTGGTCTCCTTCTACTTGTAGGGACTGTGGGATACTAGGCAGGCCTAGAGTAGGAGACCCCCGGAGAGGAGAGATGGGGCACTTCATCAAGAACACGATGCAGCGCCGCTGACCACAAGGGCTCTTGCTGTGCCCTGTTCTTGGCAGAGTGTCTTATGAGAGCAGCGGCCTTTGAGGTTAACGCTCATAGCTGAGCAGCAGGCTGTGGTCGCACTTCCTCTTTATGGTGTATCCGGTGCTTGGCCGGGTGCGTCGTGAAGTGGAGGTATAACCACAGCTAAGATTTTGCAGAATAAGCTATAGACAGAAAGGAAATAACACACCGACCCCAGACCCTGATCAAAGTCCCCAGAGACCCTTCCCCATGTTCCCTAGTAACAAGCCAATCAACCAATCAAGTAGGGACACCCTCAGCTGGGGAAGCCGGGGTGGGCTCATGGTTAAGGGTTATAAAATTGTACACCTAAACTGTGCCCAAAGGTGGCTCAGTTTCGGGCGCCCCTGCTCCTCTCACTGAGAGATAGCAGCTTTGTACTTGCTTTTGCTTTGACACTGTGGTCTCAATCTGACTCTCCAACCTTCCGCGTCAGACACCACCTCGGTGCCCGGCACTCCCACCAAGGACGACGGGACGCCCCCCCCGACCCCTGGGGGTCCTGTCACACTGAAAAAGGAAGATGCCAAATAAACTGTGTGCATCACAGGTTTTCAGACACGACAACGAGACCACAGGGCGGGTGGGGAGGCCCACAGCGGCCCAGCTCCAGCCCGCAGTTTCCAGGCCCAGCGCAAGGGGAGGCGACCCGCAGAGCGGCAGACGTCCTCCTGAGCGGAGAACTTGGGGGTGACACAGTGACAGGTACAGAAGGAGGAAGCAGCAACAGGGTAAGGCGGCGGCGACGTGCAGACTTCAGGAAGGTCCTCCGTCCAAGCACAGACGGCCCGCAGGGAAAGAGCTGCGCAGGCGGGGCAAGAGGCGCGGGGAGGCAGGCGCCGGTCCCGGGAGACGCGCGCGGCACGCGGCTGGGCGGTGCCGGAAGGACACCCGCTGGGGTCTCCGGGGAGGCTCGAAACGACCCCCAGGCGTCCGCCCCCGCCTCACGGAACACTGCCGCAGGGAATCCGCCGGCCGAGCGCAGGCCCGGACCCGGCTCTGCGGGGACGCGGCGCCGCCCCGAGCGCGCAGGCGCGGAGGCCCGCGGGGCCTGCCGGGAAGGTCGCGGCTTCCGGGGCGTGACCCGGCCGCCGCCGGGAAGGTGACGGCGGCGGGCGGCTGGTGCTTCCGGGAAGCGGCGGCGACCTTAACCGGAAGCGGAGGGTTCTGGACGTGGGACTCGGCGCTCAGCCGACGGGCCGGGCCGGGGGAGGGGCGCCGGCACGTCCTCCCAGCGCCCTGGAGGCTGAGGCGGGGAGACGGCGGAGTGGAGCCCCGCCTGAGCAGTTTAGCAACCCGGTGAGACCCTGTCTCAAAATAAAATACAAATAAAGAAGGACAGAGAAACAGCTCGGTTTGAAGGCCGGACCCAGTACGGAAATTACAGAAAAGAAAAGTAGAGAAAGAAAAGTATTACCCCAGGCAACCCCGTAAGCTGGCGCCTCCGTTCTCACAGGAGCACCCCGTCCTGTATCGGTGATGTCACTCACCCTCTTCATCCTCCGTTAAAGTCTTTGCCTGTCTATTCCCGCCATAATGTCTAGCTTAATTTCTGTGATCCCTGAGACAGCACTTCCCCTCTCTGGTATCAGCTTGGGTCTCTGTTCATGGTAGTCAGCTGCGCTGTGGCTCAGCTACCTTCTCTGTAGAGCGAATGAACATACTGTGGTAACGATTGCTCCCACCAGGCTTGCTGCGAGGACCAGAGGAGTTCACGTACGTAGAGAAACCGGTGCGCACCTTTCCCACATGGGGACTGAACACAGGCGTGCTCCCCCACTGACCCACATCCCTACTCTTTTTATCTGTTTTACTTTGAAACAAGATCTCATCTTGCTAAATTGTCCAGGGCGGCCTCTAATTTAAGATCCTCCTGTCTCAGCCTCCCAAAGTGCTGGAATTACAGGCATGTGCCACCATGCCCAGCAGGCACACATTCGAATGGCTGCAAAAATTCTCTAGAAGTGAAGTGGAAGAAAATACTCCAACAGTCCCCATAAGACACAGGACACAGGCTCACTCCGCTTACCTCCATTATATTCCTGTGTTTTCTTGCTGGAGTCTTCACTGCAGCCCAAGAACCTGCACCTAATGGAGCCCAAGGGTCAGGAGGCACCCAGTGTAGAGATCTGCCTTGGCTTCAGAAGGTCTACAGACTCTGTGCAGCTGTGGCCCTTTATATAGCCTGAATCCACCCTACCTCCTTCATGGATTAACCAAAGTAAACAGTAATCTTTCTTTCTTTCTTTCTTTCTTTTTTTTTTTTGAGACAGGGTGTCACTATGTAGCCCAGACTAGCTTTGAACTCTCAGTGATCCTCCTGACTCAGCCTCCCCAGTGCTGGGATTACAGGCAGAGCTGCCATGCCCGGTTTAACAGTAATCTTTTTTCTTTTCTTTTGCTTTTTGTGTGCCAGGGATGGAACTCAGGGCCTTGTGCTTGCTAGGCAGGCACTCTAACCACTGAGTTAAATCCCCAGCCCTAACAGTAATCTTATCACAACTTCAAACTCCTTTAATCTAGACTAAAATCCGAATAAATCACACGAGGAAAAGGTGAAGTCTTCATTCTGCACTTAAATGTATTTCTAGTTAACATTTAATACCAGAATAATTGTAGTAAATGTACATATTGGTGGGGTACAATGTGTTATTTTAGTACATGGATATGATGTGTAATGTTGAAATCGGGGCAGGAGTCTTTCCATCATTTCTTTTCTTTTGGCTACTGGGGATTCAATCCAGTGACTTCACTCTGAGCTATGCCCCCAGCCCTTGTATTTTTTTATTTTGAAATGATTTCAGTAAGTTGCTAAACTGCCCAGACAGGGTTCAAAGTTGCCATCCTCCTGCCTCAGCCTCCCAGACTGCTGGGATTACAGGCATGTGCCACCATACCCTGCTCCATATCATTTCTTAAGGCTTAGAGACTTGGAGTTGCTCTCTTCTAGTTCTTCACAAGACACATAAGGGGTTTTAGGAACTGCTCACTCTATTGTCCACACAGCAGTGGAACTCGTTCCTGCTGGTGCCTGGCACCTGGCGTCCCTCTCTTCCTTTCCCTCTACCCTTCCTGCCTCTGATCATTACTATCCTACTTTCTTCTACTTTGAGAGTAACGTTTTTAGCTTCCACATAGGAAAGACAAGTCTTAGTATCTCTCTTGCAGCATCTGGTTTATTTTGCTTTACACAGTTATAGACAGGCTTGGTGGCAGTGATGGCCCAGGCTTTTCGGTTCATTTTCCTGTGTCAAAGGAGGGGCTGGCGGATTTCCCAAGAACACCACCCATTCCCACGAGGGCCAGTTAATTCACAGGCCAGCAGCGTCCTCTGAGTTGGACATCACCATGATGAAGTGGAGAGAGGGGGTTAAAATGTGTCGTGTGCATGTGCTAATCTGCCAAAATGAAACCCATGAATCTACACTACCAGTGTGCACTAAAGAAAGTGTGGGAAACAATGGTTTATCAACTGGGGAGTGTGGAGTGCTGCTGGCCGAGGTGCTCCTGGACAGAAGTGATGGGTGATGGACCCTCTGTGCTAGGCTTAAGAGAAAGATGAGGGTTTCTCTCTCTCTCTCTTTTTTTTTTTTTTGAGAGCTTTTCTCTTTATGAGAGGACAAATTTAAACCAGGCATGGTGGCAGATGTTAATCCCAGCCTTCCAGGAGGCTGAAGCAGGAGGATCTCAAACTTGAGCCCAGCCTGAGAAAGTCAGAAAGTTAGTGAGACCCTGTCGCAAAGCTTAAAAAAAGGCTAGAACTGTACTTAAGTGTGCAGGCTTTGGGTTCAATCCTCACGGCGAAAAACAAAACAAAACAAAAAAGTACAAATGTGATACTCAGCTCCAACTGGAAGAACTGAACGCAGGGCAAGAGTAGGATGTGTCGAGTGTGCGGAGTTTTGCTGGTCTCGGACTCTCAGATATAGTCCAGGATCAGGGACCCTCTCAGGATAAATCTCCAGTCTTGGGACCCATCCGTTTCCCTCTCCTTGGTCCTCAGAATTACAGCCTCTACTCCCAGGCAGAGGCAGAGAGCACCGCGCAGGGAGCTTCCCAGTGGGTCAGGGTGGGGCTTGCATGGTTGTGCCCCAGGAAGCGTCCTGGGGGACCGTCTCCTGCAGAGCTCGGCGCGGTAGATCCGCGGAGGCCCTCCTGCCGGTTCTGGTTCCGACGTGCCCAGCCCAGCCGAGGCCCGGCGCCGCCTGCTGCCTCCTGGAGCAGGCGCCGGACGCGGGCTTGCTCCCGCCGGGGAGCCTCTGGGCTCGGCCGACGGCAGGTCCTGGTCTTTCAGAAGGGGGGTTAAAGGATGGTCCGCTGACATCTTGTGAGCTGCTTGACTTTTTAAAAGTGGAGAAAACATGGGTGTTCAGTTTGGAAAAGTCATCTAACGTAGGGGAAATCGATTGGCTTTCCAGGGCAGTTAATATATTGTTGTGCATTTCAAAAGAGCTAGTAGAGAGGTGTTGAATGTTCCCAACACAAAGCAAAGAGAAGTGCTGGAGGCAATGGGTGGGCGAACGACCCGATCTGATCATTACACACTGTTTATGGCTGTGTCGGGATGTCCCCCCAAAGCCTCGCAGGTGAGGCTTTCCAGAGGAGGCCGGATCTACAGTGTGTGATGCCGGGATCGATTCCTGGTGCCACGCTGGGATTACGGCTGCCCCATCGTGGGTCTGAGTGCTACCTGCCCTAAGGGTGGGTAGCCTGGATAGGACAGAAGGACGGAAAAAGGGTTGCTGCTTGCTGCTTTGCTGCCTTGTGCCTGCCATGGACTGTTTCTCCTCTGCGACGCCCCTCTGCCTGCCACCCTGCCTTGGAGCCAGTCAAGTATGGACTGAAACCTTGACAAAGAGGGAGCCAAATAACCCTGTCCTACTTTAACTTTGGGTGTCAGGTATTTTTCTCAGCAACGAGAAAACTAACCAAGAGACACACCGTGTACATCACACTGCACCCCATAAATACATATAATTATTATGTCAATGAAAACAAAAAAGGTGTGATAGTTAACTGATTGTGTCGATTTAAGTAGGAAACAACCGATTACATCGACTCAGCAGAGTTCTGGGTGTGGAGACCCACCCTAGAGAGGACTGTCCCCCTGAACAGTATAGAAGGGAAATGAAGAAGGAAGCCTGCTTCTGTTTCTTCAAGGAGCGCAGTCTGCGGCTGCACCCTGGATGTCATCTTCAGCCTCCAGTGCAGACCTGTCAGCCTCTTGACACGGCCTCTCACGCGACACCACGGTGGGCTCCAGCCTTCCACGGGACCTTCGGCTCTCCGGTGTGCAGACAGCCCTTCGGCACTCTTCCGCCCCGACTGTGGGTGGCCACGGTAAGCCAGTCTTGTACGTTCTTACACATTTGTACGTCTCGCGTTAAATCTGTTTCTCTAGTGAGCACTGACTGAGACAGTATGGGAGGTTTCTTGGCTGAATTTTTGAACTGAATTTTAATTGTAATAAAATGTTTAAACCTGGAACAATGCTTGTTACTGGGAATATTTTATGTATATTTGGCACAACAGGTATATGAATTTCATAAAGATGCACTAGTAAAGAAGCTCTTGTTTGAAGTATAGAAAAATGTAATCTCACACTTATTTGAATTGCAGCCTTTGTTTTAATGCCCATGGTAATGTTGTGTGGTTTTGTTTTTGTTTTTGAGACAGCGTCTCACTATGTAGTTCAGGCTGGTCTTGAAATCCTGGCGATCCTCCTGTCTCAGCCTCTCGAATGCTTGGATTACAGGGTTACAGGCGTGCCCGCCACACTCGGCCTGTGCTAATGTTAATGAAGCCATCTTCTCTTGCTACTGGGGAAAGGGCTCCATTTCCCCCGGGTAGTAAGCCTAACTTGAGTTGTAAACGCATCACTTGTTTTCAGTTTCCAATTCACAGATTAAGCATTTAATATTAGCAGACTATCTACAGTAATACAATTACATTTTCAGAGGCTTACATGAAATCACAAGTACATACGATACCACAAATAGTTTTATTTTTGTCATTGATAACATGCACAACACTGCAATTGTATCATTTTGTTTGATTTATTTATTTTTTTTTTCTGGTGCTGGGGATCGAACTCAGGGCCTTGTGCTTGCCAGGCAAGTGCTCTAACCACTTGAGCTAAATCCTCAACCCTGGTTTATTTAATACTACTGAAAAATGCATTAAAACATGTTTACATTTAAGAAACTGATACACTGGTGCTGGAAAACTGACTACACACTTGACAGATTGAGTTTAGATCCGTATCTCTCACCATGTACTCAGCTAAAACCAAAATGGATTCACGATCTAAATATTTGACCACAAACAATCTGTTGGAAGAGAAAATAGGTAAAACGCTTGAAGTCATAGGTGTAGACAAGAACTTTCTGACAGAACCCCTTTTGCACAAGAAATAAAATCAAGAATCAACAAATGAGATTCTATGAAATTAAAAAGCTTTGGCACAGCAAAGGAAACTACCCACATAGTGAAGAGACAATCTACAGAATGGGATTTTTTTTTTTACCAGCTACACCTTCAACAGAAAACTATCATTAGAATATAGAGAGAACTCAAAAAAATTAGATGCCCTGCAAATAAAAGACCCAATAAAAAATAAGCAACTGGGTAGGCATGGTGGCACACACCTGTAATCCCAGCACTTGGGAGGCCGAGGCAGGAGGATTGCTGCAGGTTTGAGGCCAACCTGGGCAACATAGTGAGCTCAAGGCCAGCCTGAACCACATAGTGAGACCCTGTCTCAAAAAAAAAAAAAAAGCAACTTCAGTGAACAGACATTTCTTAGAAGAATGAGTAGAAATGGCCAATAAATACATTTAAAAATGTTTGACATCTCTGGCCATTATAGAAATGCAAATCAAAACAACACTAAGATTTCATTTTACTCCAGACAGAATGGCTATCATCAAGAAACCAAATAATAAAACCTGGGGAAAAAGAAACCCTTTTACCTTTTGGTAGGAATGTAAATTTGTACAACCACTATGGAAATCAGTATGAGACTCCTCAGAAAACAAACTAGAAATAACATTTTACCCAGTCTTTACTCCCCTTCTAGCTAGCTTCCCCCAAAAGTTAAAGACTTCATATTACAACAAAGCATGCATACCTGTATTTACAGCAGCACAACTCATAATAACTAAGTTTTGGAAGCAGCTACATAGTCAGTGACAGATGTTACAGTTTGTGTCTGGATGTCCCCCAAAGCCTCATGCGGTTAAGAGGCAGCTGGATTTAGAGTGAGTGATGCTGGAATTAAGGGCGTGTGATTACTAAATCGATCCACTGATTGGTTTGGCACCATCCTAATCCCGGCAGCCTGGATCAGATGTAAGGTACAGGAAGAAGCTGGTTGGGCCCCTCGCTTGCATCCCTTGCTGACCCTGCAGCCCTCTGCCTGTCTGCCTGCCGCCCTGCCTCAGACTCAGCTGACTGTGGACTGACAACTCTACAATAGATGAATGGATTAAAAAAATGTGGTATTTATGTACAGTGGAATACCGTTTTGTTATACAGGACAAATTTGAGTCATTTGTAGGAAAATAGATGCACCTTGAGACCATAATGTTAAGTGAAATAAATCACACACAGCTTAAATATCACATGGTTTCTCTCATATAAGAAACACATAGTATAAATGAAGAGCAAAATAGAAGACAGATAATAGGAAACAGGAAGATGGGTCTCTTGCAAGTGGGAAGGAGACCAAAAGATGGAGGGAATGGGGAGAAAGAGGATGGGAAGTGGACATAAAAAGAATATGTGTTATGTACATGTATCAGCTCCCCATGATGAATGTAATCATTAGGTATTTAAACATGTACTAATAACATTTTATGAAAAAGAAATGTGGCGCATTAAAGAAGTCCTCTATTAACATAATCCTTTCTCAATATATATGTATTTTTTTGATGCCAGGGATGGAACTCAGGGCCTTGTGCTTTCAAGGCAAGGCAAGCACTGTAACCACTGAGCTAAATCCCCAGCCCCTCAATATATTTTCTCACTTTGTTTCATACATAAATAACTGAATCTACAAAGTCATATATAAAACTTTCAGGGGTTTTTTTGTTGGTTTTTTTTTTTTTTTTTTTTTTTTTTTGCAGTGCTAGGGTCTTCTCAGTGAGCTACACACCTGCTATTTTTATTTTGAGGTAGTTTCTGCTAAGTTGTTAAACTGCCTAGACAGGACTGGAACTTGTGATCCTCCTGCCTCAGACCCCCAGAGTGTTGGAATTATAGGCCTGGGCTGCTGTGCCCAGTTTAAAACTATCAACTTTTTTATTTGTTTGTTTGTTTTTTGAGACAGGGTCTAGCTACATACCTTAGGTTGGCCTGGAACTTGACGCCATTCTCCTGCCTCAGCCTCCTGAGTGCTAGGATTACAGGTGTGTGCCACCACACCTGGATTAAAAGTATTAATTCTTATAATGTAGAAGTATATATAAATTTGGAGTTTGACAAAAGTGTTCTTTTTGGTTTTATAAATACACGCAGTATTTGTAGTGTTTTTTATTTTTTTGGCAGTATTTATTTTTAATCTGATTTTTCTTATCACAAGTTCTTTTTCTCTCCCAACTCGTCCTGCCAATAACAGAACTCTCAAGTTTACTTGGTAAAGATACCAGGTATTTGAAAAATCAAAATGATCAAAAGCTGAAATTAAAAAAAAATTCCAAGGAAGATAGCTATTTAAATATTGCTAAACCTTATTAAAACTGTTCAGCTTGTCTGAACAACAACGCTATCAGAGTGAATATAGCTATAAATACTGCGTCTCCTAGACCTGTTTATTCGCATTTTCCGGGTCAAATTCATCAGACGTTTTTTGTCCCTTGCTTAGCTCCTGACTTCTTTTTGGAGATTGTTTGTGCCCGAGGGCCGGGGCGGGTCTCCAAGCCCGGGGAGCGCAGCCTCACCAGGATCCCAGCCTGGGCCTCTCCCGCCCTGCTGCTTTCCCTTCAGAGGGAAGGAACTTGTACCTTACTGCCTGCTGACTGGCGGGTAGCTCGGGCCGCCCCGGGAAGGTGCACAGCCCTCACGCCTGCCGTCCGCCCGCCTCGCAGACCCCGCGGGTTTCCGCAGTGAGGCCCCCTCTCAGCCCTCCGCGTCCGCCCGACCATTCGGAGAGAACCCGAACGCCTCTGCAGGGACTGACGCGACCGTGACAAAGCCGGTCTCTCTCCGGTGGCTTTGGGATGGGGGTTTGGGGAATCTCTCCCCTAAGTGACCCCTCGGGGTCTGGCAGAGCCCACCCACTGGCTGGAATTTCACACACAACCATGGAGGTCCCAGCCCCTTCAGGTTGTTCTTGTTCTCTGGGTGCTGGTAAATGTGGGGGCGGGGTGGGGGCCAGATAGCCAACCAGGTCCTCGGGAAAGCAATACTGGGCAAGTGGCTGCAATCTTCGTTATTTTGTCCTGAGTGAGACCTTGTCTTGAAAAAAAAAAAAAGTTGTTCAAGCTGTTTTATAGGACACAGGCATGGAGGCCTAAGATTTGACCTAAAATGACCTTGAGTGCCTGGCAAAACTAAACAGCAGAAACAGGAAATAGGAACCAGAGCAGGGCCTCACAGACCTAGATTAGAAGTGAAGTGTACGAGCTGGGTGTGGTGGCACACACCTGTGGTCCCAGCACTCGGGAGGCTGAGGCAGGAGGATCGCTGTGAGTTCGAGTCCAGCCTGGGCTACACAGTGAGTCCAAGGCCGGCCTGCCCTCCAAAGCAAGAGCCTGTCTCAAAAATTAAACAAACAGAAAAAGAAAAAGAAGCAAAGGGTACAGCCAACAGTTGCAGCACGGGCCAGAATTGTGCACGAATTCCACCAGGACCTGCATACTGAGTGTGGACTATTCCACCAAGACTCCATTACAACCAGTCAGCCCTCTATTTCCCTTTACTCTGGGCTGCTTAAATTTAATTTTTTCAGTTCCGGGTGATCAGGGAGACAGATTTGACTGTGCTTCTTGTCTCCTTGCTGGTTGGTTGTTCTCTTTTTGGAAAACTCCAGGGGCATGGTGCTGACTTCTGTATGCACCGGGCATCGAGCTCTTTCTTGCTCAGTGTGAAGCCACCATTAGGGCCCTCAAATCATCGCCATGTGTGCTCAAGCTCACGAAGGGCCCTGAGGAATCTGTCTTCACAACACTCTCACATAAAGGGACCCGTGGAGCCCCATGTGTTGCCTGGGATTTCATGCACAAACCAGGTCTCCTCAAACAAGTAAGCAAGCAAGGAGGTAAGTAAATGAGTAAGCAGCCCAAATCTCTCTCTCTCCCAGGAAGAGCCCCAATGAAAGGGAGCCCTCTAGTGGCCTGGCAGCCAACTGCGTCTCACAAAGCCTGCGTACTGTGTGCTCCCTGGGAGAATGACGCAAGGTTAGGGACTGCAATTCTCACACTTTGCCATACTTTAGTCATTTTTAGAGAAGTGAGAATATGTATATATTTTTAGTAATGAATTTTGTCTGATAGAAAGGCTCGTGAAACTGAGATCTTCACAGAGAAGTCAATTCATTTTGAAATTATTTTTTCCTGGAAGTGTGTACAGTGATACAAGAGACAGAGACTGCACGTATCTATTTTATTTAGAGACCTTTTTAAAAAGAGTCTCACTAGGTAGCCCAGGCTGACCTTGACGTCAGTGGGATCCTTCCGCCTCAGCCTCTCAAGTACTGGGATTACAGGCGTGTGCCACCACACCCGGCTATTTAGAGATTTGAAGAGATCGTGTCTGTGCCACTTCGGAAGCAGGAAATGAGCCGGGCGTGCTGGCACACGCCTGTAATCCCAGCACCTGGGAGACTGAGGCAGGAAGATCACCGTGAGGTTGACGCCAACCTGGGCTACAAAGTGAGTTTGAAGCCAGTTTGAAGCAGGACACAGGGGTTTGGTAGTGTTAATCAAAGCCGGGGAAGGAGCTGGGAGCAGTGGTGGGTGTCTGTAGTCCCAGGTACTCAGAAGTGGAGGCAGGAAAGTCACTTGTCCCCAGAAGTTCAGGAGCAGCCAGGGAACACAGGACTTTGCCTCAGAAAAACAAAAACGAAAAACCAACAACAAGAAAAAAACGCCAAAATACAGACAAGCTCCAAAATGCTGAAGCAGGATTCAAAGCCTGTTGTCTTTGCATCTGGAAGTTGCCCCACGATGGCAAACGATCCCTAAAGGATCCTGAGGACTGGTGCTGCCAGAGAAGGGCAGGAAAACGGAGAGGTTCGAGGTGGTAGAAACACGCGGCAGTGCGGGGAGCAGGACCTTGGAGAGGCGATTCTGTAGGTCCAAAGGCCTGCCCAGCGGGATTAATGTCGCTGTGGCCTGAATTCACTACTGAGAAGGTGACTCATTACAAAAGCGAACTAGGCTTCCTCGTCCTCATCCTCGTGTGTATTTTCCTGGTATGTGACATCTGCCACCTTGCGACAAAGCAGGAAGGCATTTGCCGGGCGCCGCCAGATTTCACAGCCCCAGAACTTAAGAAACACGTCGTCCTGCCCATGGTGGTGTGTGACCACGTGGATTAAAACAGTGGGATGAAAGTCACCGAGGAAGCTGAGGACCCTCCACAGGCTCCGGCTGTCCTGCGCTGGTCTGTGTTTCTCTGGTCCTCGCACAGGAGAGGAGGGGGAGGAAGGTGTCACGTCGGTGCTTGTCAGATGAGGTGAAGGAGCAAGGCTGTGAAGCCACTTCCCACCAAGCCTGGCGGGAAGGGACCACGGAACAGACACTGTCTAGTTCCCAGCTCCGCAGAGTGCTGCCCGGCCGGAGACGGTGGCTTTATGAGCGGCCACCGTTACAGGGACTCTCCGGGTTGGGCCCAGCAGTGTTCTGTACGACTCTGCACAGTGACGGAATGTCTCCTCTCTGCTCTGTTTGATACGACAGCACCTGGCCCACAGGCTATCAGGCATTTAAAATGTGGCTAGTGAAACTGAGGAACTTTGTTTCTAATATAAAATTGTAAACACAAACAACTATGTCTAGTTAGTGGTTACTATTATAGAAAGCACAAGTCTACACCATTTCTTTTGTGTGTGTTCCTACAGTTCGAATCCCCGGCTTTGCACGTGCTAGGCAAGTGTTCTACCACTCATCTGTTTGCAGTCCTTTCTTTATATTTTTATTTTGAGGAGGGTTTCACTAAGTTGTCCAGGCTGGCCTTGAACTTGTGATCCTCCTATCTCAGCCTCCTGAGTAGCTGGGATTACAGGTGTGTGCCACCACACGCCACAATTATGTTCCTTTTGAGAGTTCTGCCTACAGGATACCAAGACCAAAAAATTAATTTAGGTTCCCCCTCCTTCATATTTTTTGCTGAAAGAGAATCTTGACATGAGATAAACCAAATAGTTATCACCATCATTCTTATTAATTCCCTGTGTTAAATACCTACTAAATACTATGCTTTTATTATTTATTTTAGTAAAATGTGGATAACATACACTCCCATTTTAGTGGTTTAAAATACACAATTTAGTGGCAGTTAGCATATTTGCAGTGTTGTACAGCCACAATTACTGTACCACTCCAGAATCGTTTCATCATCCCCAGAAGGAAACCGTCCACACCAGCAGTAACACCCTGTTCCTCTGTTTCCATCAACCCTGGCAGCCACTACGCTACTTTCCGTCTCTTCGGATTTGTCTACTCTGGACACTTCATGTAAATTGAATCAGTAACATGCGGCCCTCTGTGCCTGGCTACTTTCGCTTAGCATAACGGCAGTTTCTTCTGGATCGTAGCAGGTATCAGCATCTTTACTTACGATTGCTGAGTAACAGTCAGTTGTGTAGCTGTAACACACGCTTCTATCCACTCATCAAAGGATGGCAGTTCACATCTTTTGGTTCTTGCGAATAGTGCCGCCACAAATATTTGTATACGATCATACTGTTTATGACTATACCCTTTTATATTCCCATCAGTATGTACAAGAGTTCCAATTTCTCCCTATCTTTACCAATATTTGATGTATTTTATTTTTTTAAAAAAATTGCCATCATAACAGGTAAGATGTGGTGTCTCACTGTGGGTTTGATTTGCGTTTCTCTTATGACTAATGATGTTGAGTTTTTTTTTCATGTGGTTATTGCATATTAGTAGATCTTCTTTGGAGAAATGTCTAAGTCTTTTTTTTCTTCCTTTTTTCTTCCCTCCCTTCCTTCCTTTGTTCCTTTTTTTCATCATACTGGCCTGAATCCAGGACCTCACACATGCTAGGCAAGTGCTCTACCACTGAGCTACATCCTCATTTTTATTTTTTGAGACAGGGTCCCGCTAAGTTGCTCAGGCTGGTCTTGAACTTGCAGTCCTCCTGCCTCGGCCTCCTGGGTAGTTGGAAATATATGTATGTACTACCAAAACAGGGTAGTCCTTGACTCATTTTTAACTGAATTCTTTGTACTTCTGTTGTTGCATTGTAAGAATTCTTTATATATTTCAGACATTGTAAGAAGTCTTTTTTTTTTTTTTTTGTGGTGCCGGGGATCGAACTCAGGTCCTTGTGCTTGCAAGACAAGCACTCTAATCACTGAGCTAAATCCTTAGCCCTCTCACGTCATTGTAAGAATTCTTTACATGTTTCAGGCACTCAGAACACAAGTACTTTGAAAATACTTTGCCCCATTCTGTGGTTGTCTTCTTACTCTTTTTGGTGTCTTTTGATGCATGAAAGTTTTCAGTCTTGACGAAGTCCTACTTATTTTTCTGACTGGTTGTGTTTTACTTCACATCTGGGAAATTTGCCCAATTCAAGGTCAGGCAAATTTTCACCTATGTTCCAAGAGTTCAATAGTGTTAGCACTTACACTGAGGTTTTGATGAATTTGAATTTGATTTTTTTTTTCTTTGCAATGCAGGGGACAGAATCCAGGGCCTTACCTATGTTAGGCGGCACTCTATCACCGAGTACATCCCTAGGACTTTTTCAGTTTAGAAACAGAGTTGCACCATTGCTCAGGCTGACCTCAAACTTGTGGCCCTCTTGCCTCAGCTCTAAGCAGCTGGAATTACATACAGACATCCCCAGAGCTCACCAGGAGTTGTACATAAAGTCGTGTCACCTGCACATACACGTAGTTTTACTTATTCCTTTTTAGTTCAGATGCTGTTTCTTTTTCTCAACTATTCTGGACAGAACTTTCAGTACAAAGTTCAATATAGTAGAAGTAGAATGCAGAAATGGGCATTCTTGTTGCTGTTCTTAGGGGAAAGGCTTTCAGTTTACTGTTGTGCATGATGTTAGCTGTGGGCTTTACATAAGTGTCCTGTCATGTTAAAGAAGTCCTCTGCTATTCCAAGTTGGTTCAGGCTTTTTTTTTTTTTTTTTTTGGTGCTGGGGATTGAACTCAGGGCCTTGTGCTTGCTAGGCAAGCACTCTAACCACTGAGCTAAATCCTCAGCCCCTAG
Organism: Hystrix cristata; assembly: GCA_004026905.1. Lineage (NCBI taxonomy): Eukaryota > Metazoa > Chordata > Mammalia > Rodentia > Hystricidae > Hystrix > Hystrix cristata. Next base: position 14,611 of record PVJO010001244.1, on the reverse strand, counting down.
TTTAGTAGTTTTTATCTTGGAAGGGTTTTTTAAAATGTTTCGCCTTCATCGAAATGAATATATTTCATCCTCTTCATTCTATTAAATTGCACTGACTGCTTTTCTTATACTGAACAAACTACAGATTTCTGGGATTAAGTCCCACTTGGACTGGCACATAATCCTTTTAGCTGCTAGACTTCTGTTAACTAGGCTAGGAAATGGCTAGGCATAGGGGCCAGAGGATTCAAATTCCTCTAACATCTTTGTTTTGGTCTCCACTCTTAATTTAGGGCTCCCTAAATACTCTACTTCAGGGCGGGTCTTTCTGCGTAATCCAGTGTTACTTAGTGCAGCTGTTGGTACGGGGGTCCAGCTGTGGCAGAGGGAATGCACTGTTATTATTCTGATGGTGCTGTTTACTGAACCCAGGGCTTCATGAATGCCAGACAAGTGCTTTACCGCCCAGCTCCATCCCCAGCCTGAGGGGCACACGCTGTATCTTCCAGCCAGATCTCAGTGTTAAGGTGGGCCTGTGTCCAGGGGCTGGCACCTACTTGAGTTCTCTCCAGGAGTATAGCTTTTGTCTTTTTGCCGAATGCTCTCTCTCATAGTTGCACCATTTCCAGCCTAGTTCCTTGAGGCCCTAACCCCTGTTGACCATGTTTTCTCTCCCTAAGGTGATTCAGGAAGGTTATAGGGACTCAGAGTGGGAGGATGTTCTCTCCCCAGTTAGCATAAGACTCTTAAAGATCTTTCTCTCCTGGAGTTTTGGATTTATTTTTTTAGGTACTGGCAACTGAACTCAGGGCCTTGTGCTTGCTAGGCAAGGACTACTAAGCTTGCTAGGCAAGGACCACTAAGCTAAATCTCCAACCCCTTGGATTTTTTTTATAGAGGACTCTGAATATATTTCGCAAGAGTTACTCTTCCACTGCCAGAGCAGTATTTCTCAGATCATCACCTTGTGAATCTATTTGGATTTCTGGAACTAGTCTAGTTGGCAGTGGAGGTATGGAGGAGTCCACTGAAACTGTTGTCACAATCTAGTTGACACTCAACCTCCAGCAAGTCTACAAACTTAACGTTTAAGTTCTCCTACCAGGCTCCAGTAGCTTTTGCTCCAAGTAAGCAATCTCAGCTGTGTTTCTGGATATGCCTGTCTTGCCAGACTTCAGCACGGTGACCTCATTTCTCAGAAGGATAAGGACTTGAGCAATGACTTATAAGCTGTATACAAGTCATAGCTGAAACAGAAAGTTCTGAAAAGTTTTTGTGGTACTGGTGATTGAATCCAGGGGCCTGTGTCTGCCAAGTGAACTCTCTACCACTGAGCTACACCCCATCTCTTCTTATTTTTTCTTTATTTTGGAACTGGGGCCTGCTAAGTTGCCCAGCCTGCCCTTAAACTTGTTATCCTCTTTCAGCCTCCCATGCAGCTGGGATTACAGGTGTGGGCCACCTGGCCCCCAGCAAGATTTTGAATGCTAGAAATACTGAATGCCAACAAAAATCACAAAAATCCCTACACTTAAACTACTCAGTTCAGTTTAAATGCTGAAGGAAACAATTTCAAGATGATTCCTTCGATGTTAATAGAAAGGTTATCAGATGTCTGTGTACCATCATGCAGAAATACAGAACATGGGAAGGCCAGTATTTTCTACAGTTCGCTATAATTTTGAGTAAAAATTGCTTGCATTTTATGTATCTACCTAAATTTATATTGTCTTCACCAAAGCAGTATAATTTTCATTAACACAACTCAAATGAGTTTCTGGAAAATGTTTATATTGTTTTTGTGTTCTCTTCTGGAAGGGCTGAAGTAAACTCATAAGCAGGATTTTTCAAAAGAAAAACACCACATAAGCAAAAAGAAATTCCTTCCTCATTCTGATTATTTGCATCTGGGGCTGTGTTGTCAAAAGATGAGACATTTTACCTCTTCAATAATTTCCGTGATAGTAAATGGAGCTATCACATTTTTATAATTTTAAGGTTTTATTTGGTGCTTGAAAATTTGGTAGCAATTTTAGAATCAGAAAATACTTTTGGCACGTTCAACTGAGCTGAAAAGATAGATGATGATGACAGTTTGGCAGGTTACTACAACTCTTGCTATAATTATTTTACCTTCTTTTTTTTTTTTAAGCAGTGGCAAAGTTTATTCAAGAAAGCAGAAATGAAGACCACTCTTTATTTCTGTGAGAACCTGGCTCTGCAGAGCGAGCTTGGGCCAAGTAGAAAGAGGGTGAGAGCAAGAATAAAAGTACGCACCGTGTCTGCGAAACACAGCACGGGCTATCACAGAAAGTTATTTCAGCCTATTTTGCTTAAACCTGGAAACTTTTTAATCAGGAAATTTGTTACATTATCCCTTGCTATATACAAACTAAATCATGTATCTCTCAGGCACAGAAATTAGTATATGCTGGTTTATATTTGACTTTCTGTTGTTTTTGATATTGAATGAACAATTGGACACTGAAGAAACAGCTTCAAATGGACTTTTCCTTCATTTAACAGATACCCAATGTTTTGAAAATTAATCATAAAATTTACGGTTATGTTTGGGATTCAAATATACACAAATAATAGGGTAGCTCTTACAAAATGTAAAATAAAGATTGATTAGAGTAGTTACTGTGAGAATTGAAAACACTGAATCTGATAATCTCACTCAGGAGGCTGAAGCATAATTAGCAGTAAATTGGGGTAGAACCATTGAAATGGCCGCAGACTTGCACACTAACAATAAAGTGAACTTGATATGCGGTGCGGAACAGGTGAGCGTCGTGTGTGTCTGCAGGGAAGAGCGGCATCTGCAGGAACAGTCTCCCTGAGCACGGCAGAGCTGAGCATGCCCCAGGTCTCGGAAGGTGTGGTACTGGGACAGACTGCTAGTGACTGCACTTTCAGAAGCTCGCCGCTGGACTGCGGCACTTGCTGGTTGGTGACCAGAAGTGCACGACTGTGGGGAACTGGCTGTCACAAGGTAAACGTGGTCACTAACTTGCTCATTTTCAGAAGCACAGCTACTGGAGCAAGGCTCTCTCTGATTTTCAGAATATCTTCATGACCTGAAGATCTAATTATATCAGTGATTATTTACAACTTGAGACTTTGGCCAAAAGAGTGGTCTTTTTTTTTTTTTTTTGGAACCCGAGGGTGGTACTGGATTGAACCCAAGGGTGCTGCACCATGGAGTTATATCCCTAGAACTTTTTATTTGAGACACAGTCTCACCAAGTTGCCCAGTTTGGACTTCAACTTGCAATCCTCCTGTCTCAGCCTCCCAAAGTGCTGGAATTATAGTCATGTACCACCACAGCCAGCTTATCTTGTTTTTAATATGAAAAACATGGTGCTTTCAATTCCCAGCCCCAAGCCCCCTTCATTTTCCTTGGCCAAACACACAGGTAAGACCATAAAAGGTTGGTTAGATCTCTATTTGTAAAGGTATGATTTTCAGCCTGGGTTACTATTTACATAACTTAAGTGCTAATTACTGAAGCAGAAAAAGAGCACCCATGGGTGATTTTTCATTGATGAGGAAAAGCCCTGAATGCATTTAGGGCGTCCTGCAGTGGTAGTACAGAGTAAAGATGTAGCCACTGCAGAGAAGAAAGACTGTCTGCACCCTGCCAAGCTTCTCACCACCTCCACCTACTAGGTTTGCCTGGAGATAAATATGAAAACCTCACCATATCGATTGTAATGAATGATTCTGTCTTCTGTTCTCCATCCATGCTGTCCCTGTGTGAGCCTGGACTCGCCTTCATTTATCATCAAATTAAAATAGCCCAAATTTCTAGGCATCAGTCTACCTAGTTTTCTTCTATCTTTTCTACCCCTCTTAAATTTATCCTCTACACATCGCTGCTAGGACAAATGCCCTTTCTCAACATCACCTTCAGGATACAGCCCCAAGCTCCTTACCATGGTAAATGAGGCCTTTTGTTACTTGGCCTTTGTCTTCTACTCATTCTCTGGCTCCCCAGTTCTGTATTTTAATAAAGCTTCCCAAACGTGCCACACTCCGCACCTGTACTGGCACACGTGTAGCTTCTTGCATTTGCAGATTCTCTCCCATTCTGAAGAGTTCCTCGTAGTCTGTAAGCTGTTCCAGCATCACTGCCTCCGCAGAGCTTTCTCTGATGACTCCAGGACCCTCCTTCATTAGGTCTCTTTCTTCATATTCTTGTACCGACACACACTGTCACAACTATGTAATCTGTTAAAACAGCCACACTTACATATTATGACATAATACATTGCCTACTCATTTGCTAGTCACTGAACTCGTAACTCCATTCCCTTCCTCCCAATGCATGGTGTTTGTTTGTTTTGGTAGTACTGGGAATTGAAACTAGGGCCTTCATACTGAGTTAATTACACCCCTTTTTATTTTTGAGACAGAGCCTAAGTTGCTAAATTGCCCAGGCTGGGCTTGAATTTGCAATCCTCCTGCCTAAGCCACTCGGAGTACTGGGATTTGTCACCATGTCCAGCTCAATTCATGGCTTTTCAGATGAAGACCCATGCCTTTCTGAAAACCCAGGGTATGCAGCATAGTACCTGTCCCAAAATTGGAATCAAGAGAACATTTGGGCTGGAGCTGTAGCTCAGGGGGAGAGAACGAGCAGTCTCTTGCATTTGCAGATTTTCAAAATTGTCTTGCGTGAGCAAGGCCCTGGGTTTCATCCCCAGCACCATAAGGAAAAACATTTATGAAAATAGATGTCTTCATCCATTTGGTTTGCTGCATTAGAATACCCAAGACTGAGTAACTTATGAATGATAGGAAGTTATTTCTCACAGTTCTGGAGGCTGGGAAGTGCAAGCATAAGGCACTGACAGGTTTGGTGTTTGGTGAGAGCCACCTGGTTTGAAGAAAGCATTTCCTCCCGGTGTCCTCACATGAGGGAAGGTGGAGCAAGCTACTTTGTGTCTGTCTTACAAAGTTCTACTCCAACTCAGGAAAACTCTCTTCTTGACTTAACCACCTCTCTTAAGCCCCATGTCTTAATAACTTGCAAGTCCTTAATACCTTAATCACTTTGGAGGTTAAGATCCTGCTCCCTCGCTTGGTTATGAACCACTGAAAAACATCCCCAGCTCTCCTTACACTGAACTGAAGAGTCTCACTAACTTTCCTGGTTCACCTTGAACCTGCAATCCTCCTGCTTCAGGCTCCTGAGAAGCTGTTTTTACAGGCATGTGCCACAGCATGTGGCTGGAGGTTAAGACCTGAACATGAGGTTTGAAGGAAAACATTCAGACCTCTGCAATGTCCTCATCAAGATTCTGCCACAGTGTCAGGTTTGCTAAACTTTGATAGATCCTTTGTTATTTATTTTTGGTGCTGGGGATCGAACTCAGGGTCTTGCACTTGCTAGGCAAGCACTCTAACCACTGAGCTAAATCCCCAGCCCCTGTCGTAAATTTTTAAAAACCATGTTTGGCAGCTTTAATTGCCAAACTGAAATAACTGCCTGCTTTTGTGTTTCGTATTTCTAGATGGCAGCTCACAGGATAATGGTCAGTATGCTTTTATAATAAGTAACTTCAAAGCAAGGAAAAAAAGTCTAGGGACAGGAATTGGGTAGGTAATTCTCAATTCAGTTATTAGTAGTAATACAAAGAAAAAGACCACATTTAAAGTTTCTTTTTAATGAAATCCATACACAATGTTTGACATTAGGTCAGAAAAAGGATAAACTGTGGAGATGAGAGGTAGTTTACAGTTCATTTTTATATTTTATTTTGGTCCTTTTCTCTAAAAATGCGTAATTTATTTGATCCGTCCTTTCAAATGCCATTAAAATATTATAAAAATATTACCACTGTAGTTTGTTTTTCTAATGAGAAATCCCGAGCAAAACTCCCTACCCAGATATTTTTGATTATCACATATGACATCTAGCATACACTCCTATAGAGGAGAAACAAACATCTTTATTTTGCAAATGCCCAAAGTAAGTGTCTCCCATTGTGACCGCTTCATCTCAGGTTATTTTAAAAAGTATCCAACAGGCACGAACAATTTCCTATCAAATACATAGTTAAGATTTTATCCATGAGATTTAATATTTGCTGAGAACTAAATGATTATGGGGATTTTTTTTTTGGCCTATCCATGACATTATATCACTTTCAAGTGTGTATTTGATAATGAGCTTTGGTTTAAGGCTTTTACACATGCAAATATACTTTCTAGGGGTCCTCTTCCATATGAATTTTATGATGATTAGTAAGGGATGACCTGTGGTTGAAAAGTTTCCCACATGTGTTACACTCATAGGGCTTCTCTCCTGTATGGATTCTCTGATGTGCAATACGTGAGGAGCTCTGTCTAAAAGTTTTCCCACATGTATTACATTTAAAGGGTTTCTCTCCTGTATGAATCCTTCGATGCTGAATAAGAGCTGAACTTTGGCCAAATGACATCCCACATTCCTCACATCGATAAGGTTTCTCTCCAGTATGGATTCTTTGATGATTACTAAGGGATGAGTTACACCTGAAGGTTTTCCCGCACTCGTTACATTTATAGGGTCTTTCGCCGGTATGCATTCTCTGATGTTGAATGAGAGCTGAACTTTGTCTGAAGGCTTTCCCACACACTTTACATTTACATGGTTTCTCTCCAGTATGAATTCTCTCATGAATAATAAGGGTTGAATGGGAACTTAAGGCTTTGCCACATTCATTACAATTATAAAACTTCTCTCCAGTATGAATTATCCGATGTCTATTGAGTCGTGAAATAGAAGTGAAGCCTTTTCCACATTCATTACACCTGTAGGGCTTTTCTCCAGTGTGAATTCTTTCATGTTGAATGAGTGATGCACTCTGACTGAAGGCTCTGCCACATTCACTACATTTGAAAGGCTTCTCTCCAGTGTGAATTCTCTGATGGTAACGAAGGGATGAGCTGGACTTAAAAGTGTTGCCACACTCATTACATAAATAAGACTTTTTTCTGGAATGAATTCTTTGGCCAGAAAGGGCTGTGCTGCAACTAGATGCCTTCCTACCTGGATTATATTTATAAGGGTTTTCTCTAGCATGAATTTTCTGATGTATAAAAAGGCCTGACCTTCGGCTGAAGGCTTTACCACATTCCTTACATCTATAGGATTTCTCTACAGTGTGGGTTCTTAAATGTTTATAAAGGGATGTACTGAGAGTGAAGGCTTTCCCACACTCTTTACATATGTAGGGCTTTTCTCCAGTATGAGTTATCTGATGTTGAATAAGAGCTGAACTTTGGCTAAAGGCTTTTGAACATTCTTTACATTTAAATAATTTCTCCCCACTATGGTTTTTCTCATGTTTGCGAAGGGATGAAGTGTTAATGAAGGTTTTGTCACACATACTACACTGATAGCGTTTCTCTGCTGTGATTTTTGGTTGACTAGGTAAATTTGAATTCTGCTTGAAAATGTTTCCTTGCTTTTCACATTTTAGTGGTATTTTTTCTCTGGGAACAACTGACTTAGGGCTGAAGTTTTGGTTGGATTCAGTATTTTTATGGCTTCTTTCTACAATCAAGATTTTTTTGTGGGTGACTGAAACTATCTGAAAACTTTCCTTTTTATCCAGCTTCTTCTCAAAATTGTCCTTGTATATACAAAGTTTTTCTGATTTCAAGTCCCAGGGTCCATTTCTTTTGAGTTTTTTCATTATTAATCTCTGAAATGAAGAGTCTGGAGTTTGAGTTGACTTTGCGGTTTTATAACTCTTCTTGCATCCTGGGAGGAGGAATTAAAGATGTTATTTTATTGTTATGTCATAGAATTTGGCTACTGAGATTACGCATAATGGATGATAATGTTATTGAAAGAAAGTCTTGGTACCTAGAAAAAAAGTAGCAACAGGAAAAAATACAGTTAGGCAGTGCAGAAAAATAACTGATGAGAACAAAGGCACTAGGAGTGAAGGAAATAAAGCAAACTAATTTAAAGAGGGAAGAGAGTAAAAGAGGAGCAAGAGTTAGGAAAAGAAGTCTGGGATCAGACTCCAAAGCTCTGATGGACTTCTACATTATCCTCCTGAGAATTTTCTTGTCTGTAATCATTCCTAATCTGGAAAGTCTTCTCTCTTGTTTCATGCCTAAATTCCTTTGTATTCTTCAGATTCATTTCAAAAATTAACACTCCCTGAATCCTCACGACTCTGAACTTCCATTGTCCACTATCTTTATTACAGCATTAACCAGTGTTAAATGTCTTTATAATACACACATATAATGAATATTTATATACCTTTCTATAGCTACATGTATTTCACTTTCCTTTTCTACATGTGTTCTTTACAAGTAGATGAGTATGCCCTGCTTTTCTACAGGTTCTCTTGATGACATCCCAATTGCATACAAAAGTGAATATACTTATTATATACTTGTTTTGTTAATATTTAATATTCATAATTTGAAGAATGTCACACATTCTCAATTACTTGCACATGAATTTCACATATATTATACTTGCATACATCTACGCACACAGACATGCAGACACACACATGCTTTAAACCCTTGCGGAAGCTGCCTTCCAGGGTAGTACATGGTGATCAGGGAGGTGTGAAGGCAGTTCACTCAGGAAGTCATCACTGAATAAACCTACAGAGGAGCCATGAGGCAGGATGAGACTAACACTTGCAAGCTGGCAAGGCAGCCCATTTATGTGTCAAGAATGAGGCTCAGCAGGGTGGGCGAAAGAGTCAAAGATCAACAAGAAGATAAGACAGACAGGAATATAAAAAGATAAAGTAGGATTGTTATTACAATTAGGTAAGGACACGATTCAGTAAATACTTGGTCAGGAGAATGTTTGTGCATAGTTTGGCATTTTCTCCTGGGCTAGTAGTATCTATTTAAAGGGATTCCTTGCCTCTTGTTTGAAATTCCTACCCATGCCATTAACTTTCTGACCTCAGTACACGTTCCTTCTGCTTAGTGACCATCATATATCCCGCTTTTCTCTTCCACTATTATTCGCTTCTCAGTTTCCTTCCTGGATAACTCTTCCTTCTGTAGGGAATCTTATTCCCTAAGGTTGGGATTTTATTTTTTTTGAGACAGGGTCTTGCTCTGTTCTTCAGACTGGTCTTGTACTTACACCAATCCTCCTGCCTCAGTCTCCCAAGTGCTGGGATTAGAGGTGTGTGCCACCATGCCAGGCTCAAGTTTTGAAATTATTTCACTCTATACACCCCACCGTGGACCAATTTTATATGCACCTGTATTTTTACTATTTAAGGGAAAAAGAGGTGTTTTTTTTTCTTTCTTTCTGCTTAATGCTTTCCTAGTTTCTTCTCTATCTAAGGCACACTAAATTAAACAATCAAATTACAGTTTATTATTTGGGCCAAATGTATTGGGAGTGCTTCCCCTTGTGTATATTAGTCACTGTTTCTAGGTTTGCACGTATTGTGCTGGGAATAAGATGGCAAGATCTTCCAATCTGGATTGTAGCTCACAAGGTAAGGTACAGACTACCTTAGTGTAAAGAGAGGCTGTGGCTCTGACACCAGTTCATCTCTACTGAGCCTGGGTTCGTGCACCTCAATAGGACTGTTTCCCATGTATTCCTGTCTCCACCAGTTTCCAACTAGCATCCCTTCCTTGAGCCTTGCCCACTGCCAACTCAGTCCCCAATGGAGTCAGGTAATCCTCCTAAAATCCACATCATATGTTGCAAACTTCCTTAGGATCCTCTGAGAGATCTTCCCAGATTCATAAATGAGGTCCAAGGTCCTTACCATGGTGAACAAGGTACTGTACAATATGACCTTTGTCCAGCTCTGCCCATACCTCCCTCCTGGTTTCTTTTCAGCTATTGTGAATTAGTTGCAGTTTCTGACGTATTCCATGTTTTTTTGTTTCCTTACCTTTACTAATGCTGGGGACACCCTTTTCCATTCATGAATATTCATTACTATGGCCCAGGTAACATTCTGGAGAATACAGGCAATGTGTTCACTAAGACAAGGTGCCAACCTTCAGGGAGCTTATGTTTTGCTGTGGAAGTGTTTGCTCATGCATGTGCTGGGGATGGAAGAGGGATGAAATGACAAGTAATAAGGAAATAAATAAAATCTGGAAGAGCTTCCCAGGCAAAGAAGCCAACAAACACAAAGTGTGGCTGACTTCTGAGAACAGCAGAGTCTGACGTGGCTGGAGTGTGGTGAACAACAGGAAAAATGGTAGAGTAAGAGGAGAGCACCTGGCAGGGCAAACCTGTAAGGCCTCCTAGGTCATGGTGAGGACTCTGGAGATTTACTCTGAGTATGAAGGGAAGCATGGGGGAATTATGGGCTCATGTGAGGCGGCTGCTGTGTAGAGGAGACTGCATGGGGGCACGAGTGGAAGCAGGGAGCGAAGAGGTGCGTTAGGGAGCCACCCTGGTTGTCCAGGTGAGAAACGGAGTAAAGGGACAAAGGACTGCATTGGGATGCATGCCAAAGGAAGTGCCCGTGGGAAGGGAAGAGGCAGGCAGAGACCATGCCTAGGTTTTGAGCCTGAAAATAATGAGTGCTATTACCAGTCCCTGAGAAGGGGAAGGCCAGGACGAGGGCCAGTCTGAGAGACTGCTGTGTTTAAGACATGTTTGCAAAGGCTGACACGACTTGCTAGACACCGAAGGAAGGAAGATACTGAAAACAGTCAATTGTATAGCTTATTTAGGAGATCCGCAGAGAGGTCAGATACACAGCTAAAGATAGGGGTGTGGCAGTCATCAGCATACAGGTTTTACTTAAAGCTGAAGAACTGAATGAAATCCTCTTGGTTATTAAAACGTTCACAAGAAGAAAATCAGGACAGTATGATGTTCCAGAAGCTAAAGGAAGAAGTCACTTCAGGGAGGAGTAGGAAATAATTTGAGGACTAAAAACGTAACCCTGACTGTGGCAAGGTAGAGGCTGTCTGGGACCTAATAACAGAGCTTTTAGGGGGACAGAAAGGGAGAAAGTCCAACTGCACAGAGAAACAATGGGAGGTGAGAAAACAGGAATATTAAGCACAGAAAAACTTTTGAAAAGTTTGTTTTAAAGGGGAATAAGGAAATGAGGCATGGGAGTTTTTATTTATAATGGGAAGTGATTACACCCACAAGAGTCTGTATCACTTCTGGTAAACTCATCCCAGCTATACAAGTGCCAATGCCTTAGGCTTAGGCTTGAATTTGTATTTTCTACTGAAGAGGAAAAGAGTCTTGGATTGTAGACAGCCTGACTGTTCCTTATGATCTGCTTTAACTACTTACAGGTCTGCAAATATGTCTTCTGTGCTGCAGTAAAACTTGCTCCCTCCAAGAATCGAGCACAGGCCTGAGATGCTTCATGAACAAACTTAAGACAGGTCAGAAGTCCAGAGCCCAGAATGATCTTGCTAATGACCACCCTAACTAGCTCCTATCACTAGATCTAGATTCTCCTCCCTGTCCTCTTAACTACACTCTGAGAGTGTCTCTTCAATCTCTTTATTTCCACAGATGAGTCTGTCTACTTCCACACCACTTATGTGAATGACTGACCAGACTCTTCTCAAAGTATTTTTTTTTTCCTTGGGACAGGGTCTCGCTCTGTAGTTCAGGCTGGCCTTGAACCTTACTATGGAGCCCAAGCTGGCCTCAAATTCACAGTGATCCTCCTGCCTCAGCCTCCAGGGCTAGGATTACAGGCATGCACCACCATGCCCAGCCCATTCTTCTTAAAGTACTTTGTAGAACTGTTTTGAACAGCCAGCTACAACTTCCATTTGAATATCTTTCTTTTGAAATCATCCTGTCCAAATCCGAAGCCAGTGCACTCCTACTCAGCTTGGGACGACTACAGCCACCCTGGCCATAACCACTAAGGTGCCCACCACCTGGCGTGCATTCTAAACCCTACAAGACAAGCCAAATCCATCAGCGGAAGTCTGCAGTGCTTCTTAAGTGGTGATGAACATGTTAACAATCGTGAGGGACCCCAGGTACACTGCGACTGGCCAGAAGTCACTCTCATCTAGATAACACGTAGCCTTTCCTCCTGCCTAGGGGTGCCAAGGACTGTCCTCGCTTGCTGCTGCTCCAGACAAACTGGTGTCCATAACTCCCTAGTAAATTGTGCTTTGCGCAATACTGAATTTGTTTGCTTTTTCCTCTGGTCATTCAATACCTTCTGCCTTTGGTAGCTAATTAACGTAAACTGCGTTTTTCCAAAATAATTTCTTTTTGTAGCTTTTTTTGGGGGGGAGGAAGTATGTTTCCCAGTTTAGAATGACATAACTTTTTCAGTTACTCTCCTATAAATTATTAGTTTCGTCTTGCAATCTTCTCTCTCCTGCATTCCAAGTCCAGGTAGTTATCAAATTCTCTGAAATCCCACCAGTGAAATGTCTCTAACACCATCAAGTAGTCCATCCATGTTCAGGATCTTCTTATTCTGTACGTACTTTGCTGCTAGCCCTTAATTTGTTCCTTTGGCTCACCTTTCTAGCAATATTTCCCACTAGATCTATTCATCCTAATATGTAGAACTCTTCTTGTTACTGCAAAAAGCATTGATCTCTTCTTATTTTACTCATTCATCAAATATATACAAAACATGTAGTATGTGTTAGCTCCATTCTAGGCACTGGTGATCCACAATACACTATATATCTGGTAAGGCAAAGAAATGGTTCATTTCAAGGAGTTTAGAATTTGGCACACAAGTGAAAACATCAACAGGCAATCACAACACAACATGACTACTCCTATAACTGAAACTCAGGCAGAACTGGGTGTGAACACAAGCTTGGAACAGCATCCGAGCACTCTCGGAGAGCAGAGGGAGCAGGCGGGGAAGGGTGTGGGTGCTGGCTAGAGTTTTCTGACACCGCAATGGGATTTTAAAGGCTCACCCACAGGCTGAAGGCAGCGTCGGTCTTTTTAACCCAAGCCAACTTTCCAGATTTCTGTCCTAAGTTTCCCTCCTCACTTTGGCCCATGACCAGTCAGATTCAAGGTCACACCTATAAAAAGGTCACCCGCATGTGCAGTCTCACAAGGTTTCTGGAGTCAGAGCATGAGGCAGCCACCATGTAGGTACACACATTTGTAAACATGCTCCATAATGCAGAAAAGAGAAATGCTACTTGAGAAATTCTGTTGTTGGCAACCAGTTTTTAAATCATTTACTTATGGAAAATATGTAGCTTATACAAAAGTAGGGTGAATTATGTAATAAATCCTCAAGCCAACTTCAACAGCTATCAACCATGTTCCATCTGTAACTTTATCATTATGGTTTTTTTTTTTTTAATTTTAAACCAAGAACATGTATTGGTACATTCTACATACAATGGTCACATTCGTTACAATTATTCTGTACCTATACATGATGCATCTTGGTTCTCCCCCCTCTCCCCCGCCCCTCCCCTCTGCTCCCTCCCTATTTACAGCAGGTTCATTCATCATTTTCCATATTTTCCCATTCCCCTCTCTCCCCTGTTGCTTTTCTGCTTTTCCCCTTCTTTCTTTCTAGTATTCCTCTCCTCTGCGCACCATCCTCCTTTTATATAATATCTATTACATCTCTTTGTCCTTATTTACAGTTATGGTTTCTCAGAGAAACAATTCGATGTGTGCTCATGAGTGTCTGATTTATTTCACTTAAGAGTATGTTCTCAAGAAACATCCATTTATATATGAATGACTCTAGTTTATCCTTTTTTATGGCAGTGTAGTGCTCCATTGTGTAGAAAAACCACATTTTCTTTAGCCATTTGTTGGTTGTTGGGCATTTAGGTTATTATTATGGTTTGACTTGTGTCACTCCCCAACCCCAAATGTATTAAAGTCCTAATTTCTAGTACCCAAAATCATGACTTCATTTAGAAATAGTGTTTTTGCAGATTTAATTAAGATGAGGTTGTTAGAGCGGAATCTAATGCAATGACAAGCACCCTTGGAAAATGGGGAAATAAGGTTGCAGGCAGGCACAGAAGATACAATGTGGAGGTAAAGGCAGGACTGAAGCAGCTGCAGGCCCAGTAATACCGAGGATTGCTGGCTGCCACCATGTGAAGGAAAAAACAAGGATGGATTCCCCCTAGTGTATGAGGGACACTGCCAGTACCTTGACCCTGGAACTCCACGACTGTGAAACCATAAATGTCTACTGCTTTATACCACTGTATTCTACACTGACTATTGCTGCTGTAGTACTTTATTACGGCAGCTGTGGTACATTAATATAAACCCCTAAATCTCTTCCTCTAAATTATGCTAGAGCAGATCTTAGACATCACTTCACCCATAAACGTATTAAGCTACTTATAACCTCTACCAAAATTAACATTATTGTTTGCAGTTATTTTTCCCTTTATAATATAAACTACAAATAAAATGCTATAATATAAAACTTGAAATAATAAATAATTCTCTCTGGTGCTAAGCTACCAATCCGAAACACAACTAGAGTCATTCGTGTCATCAGGCTTTCAATATTTAAGGGACATTTTCCCATTTTTATTTAATTCTGCTTTATAATCATGGAGGTCTGCCCACATCAGTGTGCTTTTCATTTTAAGTGTGGTGATGGGTGCAGAGTAAGGTCATAGCAGAGTTTCTTCAGCTGTTTTACTGAAGGACCTTTA